>QQXO01000436.1:0-14351 GCA_003709845.1 Chaetothyriales sp. CBS 134916
CTTCTTCTTCTTCTTCTTCTTCTTCTTCTTCTTCTTCTTCTTCTTCTTCTTCTTCTTCTTCTTCTTCTTCTTCTTCTTCATTTACTGTCTGGCTTGCGCCTTCTGCGCCTTCTCGTACTCGACCACTTGCTTGCTCCAACTGGGACAGGGTCAGCATGGCCTAACGGGGGCGGGGTCTTGGTACACGCACTGCCGTGAGGGGAAGAAAGCGTCTGGCTCTGGCATCTTGTATCGGACCTCCCGTTCTGCACTCAACCTCCATGCGCCTGCCGTCAGCAGCGCTATTGCCACCGCACAGACGGCCGTGTTCGACTTCCAGTTGTGAGGTTGACCGTACCAACCGCCGGCGGGCGACCAGATGTGTTTGGGGTAAGGGATCTTGCCTCCGCCGGACAGTAAGCGGATGGACGGCCTCATATTGGGCAAGCTGCGAGACCAGTGGCGAGAGGCGAGAGGCGAGAGGCGTTGACGACCACTGTCGGGACGGCGACGATGACAGTGACAACGGACCAAAGCTCGGCAGGCGCTAAGCACTCGGCTAAGTTGCCCCTTCTGAACACACGCAGCTCTGCTGCCAAAGTCGCTGCCAAAGTCTCATTCGGCGCACACGACACACCACCGCACGGCATCACTAGCCATTGCCCTTTGCGTCGTTGTCGTTGTGTCGTATGTGCCTGCAGTGAATTTGTCCATCACCGTCCGATGAAGCGGTTGGCGCTCCCGCGCTGGAGCGGCACAGTGCTGAGCCCGCGAACCAGACCGTCGACACTGGTGCAATCATCACCCGCATGGATGTGCCGGCGGTGTCAGGCCACTACTTCTGCTCCTCTCGACCCCTCCAACCTCGTCATCGACGGCCTCTCGCCGAAACCCCCAGTCTATTCGGAGGCCGCCCTGCTTCGGCTGCCCTCGCCTCCCGTCAACGCAGCCAGCACATCTGCCAAGCTCTCAGCACTGCATGCACGACTCCAGCTGCCCTCAGCATTGCCAATAGAGATATTGGCACGCACACTCGTCGACTCCTCGGCCGACTCGTCTCCCCGGTTCAACAACAAATCCCTGGCTGTGCTGGGCCACGACCTCCTGTCATATTACACGTCCGAATACATAATAGCCCAATACCCGCGTCTACCTCTAGCCGTCGTCTTTGCCGCTATGTACGCCTACGTCGGCCCCAAAGCCCTGGCCTCCATCACCCGCGAATGGGGCGTTGAATACGCAGCCCACCCCGGCGGCGAGGTCGACCCGGGCCTGCTCCAATTCGCCCGATTACCGCCCGAACAAGGGTCTGAGAAAGACGAGAAGGTGGTCAAGACAGCCTTCGATGATAGAAACAATTGGCGGCGAGGCATGTCATCAAGAGCGATCTACAGCGATGAATTTGGCGATGTGAAGCAATCGTTCAACGCGGCCGAACAGCCCACCGGCGTTACTGCAGAAAAGGCCTGCGCCAACTTTGTACGTGCGCTGACGGGCGCCATCTACCTGCACGCCGGACGACCGGCGGCCAAGCAGTTCTACCGAGACAATTTCATGTCACGCCAACTCAACATGGCCTCGCTGTTCCAGTTCCGCCACCCCACCAAGGACCTGTCGAGACTGTGTGCTCGAGAAGGCTTTCAAAGCCCCATCGCCCGAATCATCTCCGAAACGGGCCGACGATCCCGCCACCCCGTCTTCATCGTCGGCGTCTACAGCGGCAACGACAAGCTGGGCGAGGGAGCTGGCGCCAGCCTGGACGAGGCTCGCACAAGAGCGGCCGTCGCGGCCCTCAAGGGCTGGTATCTCTATACCCCCTTGCACTTCCGATTACCCAGCGAGATGGAAGAACCCGGTGCCAAGGAGTGGTCTCCCATCATCGTTGATACGGGTGATATCGTCGTCTGAATTCTTTCCGCTTCGGGAGGAAGGAAGAATAAAACCGATCCAATATATGTGTAGATAGTGTGCCATCATCAAAAGGGCTGATCTAGTTTTGATAAACTTTTCGACAGCCAGATTCCTGTTGTGTTGGTCAAAAGTGTACAGCAGCAGCAGCAGCTCGGCTGTTGCATCGTCCCTTCCTCACTTTCTGTCGTACTGTAATTAGAACCGGTAGATCAAGTAGTTACTCAAGCATCCATGCTCTTTCCCCTGCTTCGAGGAAAGTTTCTTATTCCAAAAAAGACCGGATCAAACCCCCCAATATAACTACTGTACAGTCAACTTAATTTATGTTGCTTCATGGCCTATGTCTACATCAAATGGACATTCATGAAAAGTACATTCATGAGAAGACTCTAGTGGGTCCTGTACTTTGCAACAACATATCTCTTATAAGGACAGTTGCATGCTTATCAAACTAGATATTCTCAAACAAGAAACTGGGCTGGCCAGGCACTGCCATCTCAGCCTGGGCCGGCAGTCCTTTGTCGCCCTCCTTGACGAGTCTAATTTCCAGCTCCGTGCAACCCGTCGTTTTCTTCAGTCCACTCCGCATTTGCGCGAGAATCGTGGCCTCGTCAAACGCCAGCTTGCGATCGCCCAGCACTTTCTCCACCTCGCCCGTTCCCTGGGCCGCCTTGACCTCCTTCTTCAGTCCCTGCACAAACGGCATCGCCTTCTTCATCTCCGGTCCTTTGCCCGCCGTCTTGGCCACGGCCGCGTTCACCGTCTTGTCGTCGTCCAGCTTGGCCTCTTCCAGCATCTTGCGCACCAAGTCAACGTACTTCTCTTGCCACGCCGGCCACGTGTCGGCCACGAAGATCGTCAGCTTCTTTGCCTTCTTTGGATCAAATGCCGCTGCTTTGCCTTTGGCCATCTTCTTCGCTGCCTGTGCCTCTGCCGACGTGATGTTGCTCGTTGTCGTCTTGACGTATTCCCGAGTAGCTGTGAGCTTAGCATTGGACTCTGGCACCACCGGCCACCGCGCATTCTGGATCGTGTCTGGCTTGTGCAGTACTTCCAGCCACATGTACTCCGCCCAATGAGGTGCGATCGTACTGATGACCAGGCTCTGAAGTTCGAGGTACTTGAGCAGCAACGGTCGCGACATTGGCGTGCCCGAGCTGAGGCAAGCTTCTCGGTAGAAGTCACGTGCGCTCTGGAAATCATACAGACTGCTCTTCAGCGCCAGCTTATAGTTTGTCGCATCGTAGTGCTCGTAGCTCTCGTGCACTAGCTTGTTCATCTCGTCTTCGAACAGCGTGTCCCACAATACGCCACCGCTCTCTTCCCTCAGCCCAGTCTGCTTGAGTGTGTCCTCAACCCACTCCTTAAGTGTATACATCCGCATGATCGCAGCGTTGGCACCCTTCTCTTCAAAGTTTGCGTCTTCCATGCCGTCACCGGCGTCAGCCAGGGTGATGCGAGTGGCATCAGCGCCGAATTTCTTGACTGCTTGTGACAAGGTCAGGAAGTTGCCCTTGGACTTGGACATCTTTTCGCCGTTCAGCAGGAGATGGCCATTCAATCTCACAGATTTGGGCCAGTATTCTCGCGGGAAGATGGCGAGGTGGGTATACAGGAAGAAGGTCAGGTGGTTAGGAATGAGATCTTTGCCGGATGAGCGCATGTCGAGAGGATACCAGTACTCAAAGGAACGGCGCATCGTGTGCAAGTCCGACACGCTGATCCCAGACGCCTTACTAACGGTATCAACGTCGGGTGTGCGTGCAAACACGTAGTCCCAAACCTCGTCTTTCATCTGGTCAACCGTTATGTTGAGGAGGCCAGGCGTCTTGCCGAATTTGTCACCATGGAGATAGTGCGAGATAGTGTAATAGGACATGTAGATGGTGCTGTCAGATAAGGATTCGACTAGGAACTTGGGGTCCCAAGGCAGTTGTGAGCCCAAACCATACGTTCTGGCGCAGGCCCATTGATTTAGCCATTCAAGATTTGCGACAAATTGGTTTTCTGTTTCCTGGGCGTACGTCTCGAGGCCATCTTTGCTCTGCACGTAGTCGAGCACGGTTTTCTGCCACTTCGGGTCGTTGGGCCCGTAGTTAAGGAACCACTGTGGAATGTTTGCCACAACACACTCATCGGCAGAACGAGAGATGACAAGAGCTGAGGGGTCGGCAAAGAGAAACGCGTCGCCGGCGTCTATCAGCACCTTTCTCACCTTGTCTTTTGCTTCCTGCACTGGCTGGCCCTTGAACTCACCAACGAGCATGGTGCCGTTATAAAATCCCTCTTTGTACGCTAGTTCTTTGGCTTCGGTAAGTAGAGTGGTGTCCTTTGGAGACTGGATCTTCATCTTCTCGACCAAGTGCTTCGCAGCAACATCGCCGTATGCCGGGGTAGAGATGATCGGGACAATTTCAAGTTCGGCCCACTCTTTCTGTATTCCATAGTATTCTGCCTTCTTGGCTAGCTCTCGCATTGTTGCGTAGTCATCGGGGGAATCTGATGGTACGGACGTGACAACACCAGTACCTTTGTTTGCGGAGACTGTCTCCATGGGAAGGATGCGGACACCGGATGTGTGTACGGATAGTGGGGCCTTGATCAAGGTGCCAACGAAAGCAGAGCCTGGAAGTTCGACCATGGGCTGAAGCTCTGACTGTTGACGAGGAAACTTTGACTCGTCATCTGGGAAGAAGTGACCTTGGAAACACATGTTCCACGCAGCTCGTTTAGTGCAGACGTAGTATTCGGATTCCGAGGCTTTGAAGATACCATACTTGATGTTAGGCCCAACAAAACAGCAGACCTGACCATACATTGTCTCTGGGCGGAGAGTTGCTGGAACGAAATAGACCTTGGCATCCTTTGCTATCTTAGAGCCAATCTCAGACTGTGCCTTCTCTGACCATTCCTTGACTTGCAATTTCAGTGCCGTGTATTCTGTCGGTCCGGCGCCCTCGCCTTCAGCTCTGTCATGATCCATACATGGTTGGCCATCTTTGGGGCTGTAGATAGTGTATCTCTTGCCGTATTTGATCTTATCTTGTTCCTTTAATCGTCTCATCTGCCACTTTACGAAGGAGTCATAAAACGGATTGGCATCGGTGGTGACGAACTGGCGTCTCCAATCTATTCTGCAGCCAAAGTCTATCAGATCTTGCTGGCACAGCGGAGGGAAGTATTCGAGCCAGTAGGCCGAGTCCGCAAACTTGTGAATCTCCTCTTTCGGGATGCCCATAGTCAACATTGTCTGGAACTGGTAATTTGTCTTGACCGTTTTCGCGGCCTGCTTGCCCTTCTTGCTCTTAAATTTGGTCACATCGTCCTTGGCTGTTGTACCTTGCGCTGGGACAACTGGTACGCCATTCGACTCGTCTTCTGCTTCATCTTCTTGGAATCTTTCGAAGTTTTGACCAAACCTCTTCACATCCTCGACCAGCTTATCGGCACAGGCCTTGATGGGCATACCAGTGCAATGGAAGCCCAAGGGGAAAAGCGTACGCTGGCCCTTCAGACGACTGAAGCCAGCTGTGAACTCGACCTTAGAGACGGTAAAGCTGTGTCCAGCGTGGAGGGTGCCGTTCATATATGGGTACGCAAAGGTACCAAAATATTTGGGGAATTTTCTCCGTAGCTCCTCGGCCGAGATTGAACCAAAAGTGAACTCATCAGTGGTCGGAGGATCAGCTTCGAACAGTCTGTTTTCTTGCCATTTCTTCTGGTACTTCTTCTCCATCTCGATCAAAACGTCCCGGTTGTGGGTGTTTTCTAGCCGCAGTGTGGCCGCAGATTGTGCCGACGGGTCGGGCGCTCCCTGGGTTGCCATGGCAGAGAGCGCAAGTGGCGAATTGTGGAAGGTTCTTGGGAGGGGAGAAGAAGGGCTTAAGAGCGCCAAATGCTAATCTCACCCCCAGGATAAGTACAGTACCCCACGAAATCACTTGGAAAACTTTCCTTCTCGGGACGTCCCAGCGAAAATTCTGCTTTTGGCCCTTGCTAGCTGTGGGTCAGACAATGACAGTACAGTACACAGAACTTGGCCCACAGAATGAAAATTAGAAACCGAAAGAAAACTCTGATACTGTAAGGAGTCCAGGAGGTCCACACAATGATGCGGGATCCTTTCATAGCAATGTCGGAGGTCCTCACTGAGAGAGGTCTTGGGTTTAATGTTCGGTACCGCTGGAGGAGGTCAGCATCTCGTAGAGCATAGAGCGCTGCCAGTACTGTAGCAACCCTGGGAGATGTTCCCGTGCAGAAATCAGATTTCTCTTAGAGAATGCACGTGACATCATGTGACATCACGTGTTTCGAAAGTCAAAAGAGGCAATCTACAGGAAGAAAACATGTAACCTATGATACCCAGCTTCAAGAAGCGTTTACGAATATCTATAGGTTTGGGACTTACTGTATCACCAAGCCTGAGATACGCTTCTATTGGGGATGCCTGACTACTGTCCATATCAACTTAGGCCAAGTTGATACGAAAAGGGTAGGCTTCCATAGTGGGCCCCATCCAAAATCCAACCACAGGGTGAGTCTGTGTGCTGAGTAGGAACTTCTCCCCCGAAATATGAAACTTCGCCTTTAGGCCCCCACGATCCGCCCTTATTCGTTAGCACCAGTCAATTCGGGCCGCCTCTAGTTCCAGGGCTCTGGTGACTTTCTAGGGCAAGCATAGACTATGCCTAAATCATTCCAAGTCAGGTGTTACTGTATGGCCGTCACACCGTCCGTCGCACTGTCAAAGACAACCCTCTTCATTCTGCCCGCGCCCACGGGCCCGACCTCTACGCATTTTCGAGGTGCTGTACCCTTAGTCTTGTCATAAGGCCTTATCGCCACCATCACCCTCTCAGAAGCTCAGTTACACCCTCTGTTGCTCTTGCGGGCTAAAGTCGCAGTAATAGCATCAGTTTTCAGAGAGACAACCAGGCTCCCCTCTCTCACTCTGAATGTATCCGTACTTGCCCCCTCGACAACCAACCTCTCCCACTTAAGGAGTCCTTTGCGCTCCCGGCACTCGTGGCCCCGGCGAGTACGGACCTATGTCTCCTGGCGTAACTTAGGTGGCCGCGACACCTAAGTTTAAGCATGACGCGGCGCCCCGACACTTGTATTTAGGCACCGCAACCCGCCTGGAATAATTGCTTCTTCCCATCCTGTAGCTTTCACAGATTCAATCAACACACAAGGCAGCGTATCCTTCTCAATTCTTACTCAGAGCCTAGTGACGAGCATGCTGGCCTGACGGCCGCGGATCTTCCACCAGCTAGGAGAAGTCATTTGGGCTGTGGATTAACGATTGGAAGCCAGAGGCAGGCCCTAACCCGTCGTGAGCCGAGAACAATCTGCCCCAGGATCGAGGTGGCCAGATTGACCCGATCGAATCCAAAATGACTAGCCCCCCCTCGATAAGTGGCAGTCACAGCCCCTGCGATGAACACAGGAGACCATTGGCAGGAAGGCGCAGGGTGATTGATCGCTAGTAGTAGGATGTTGCGAGGCAGACCAGGTTCATAGGCAACAGCCAGGCACACTGTGTGGGTGGCTGTGGTGCTCTGTGGGCGAAACATGGCAAGGCAGACAGACCTGTGTCTTCGTCTTCGTGTAAGCGACGAGAAGTCGGAGCTGCCTGAGCTGCAGCCATCACAGAGCCATTCCACTAACTCTATGAGCTAATTCGATGCTTTACAGTGCGGCGGAGCAGGTTGCGCAGCACAGAATCTTCGCTGGGAATGAACTTTGTGTGTCAGACTACACCATATGGAGCTGCACAAGCTGAGGGAGTACTGCGCAAGCTGCTTGCCTATAAAACTGTGCGAGTTTCCCAGCAAGCAGCATTGGCTACATCACTCCTCCACTTTTAACTGCTTAAGAGAGTGGCATAACTTCTTTTGGTACTCCAGTACTCCCCGGTGCAGTCTCTGGCTCTGGAATGGCCTGTTCTCCCTCTTTGTGCCCTGCGGCCCTTGCTGCACTGGAGTCCATTCAAGAGAGTTTCGAAAGGCCCTATCCTGAGGATCTTTCCGAAGATAATAGGGATCTCTCCGAAGATAATGAGGAAGTCACCGGTCTCACAAGCAAAAACAGCCAAATGATCGACTTAACAAACGACAACAATGAGGACGAGGTGAGTGCCTTAATATACATACGCAATTAGAAAGACTAAATTAAGTGTACAGGATACGATTATAACTGTCCGCAAGACTGCGCTCGACCTGACCTAGGCCACCGAGGCCTCGCTTAAGGGTAGGTCTCACACGATATAGTCCCTCCAAGACCTTTCGGCCGATACTCCGATGTCCCCTGAGATCGCTGCCACACCCTCCCCTAATCCTCTGTGCTATGCTGCAAGCCAGGTAACTAGCAGAGTAAGGGGTCATATCCTACAATTTCCGCTATTAAGGAGCTACAGCAGGAACCAGAGTAGCCGCAGACAGGAGAGCACACAAATGTGGAGGAGAGTGATGGTAGCTTGTGGACTCAACTCCCCAGCCGGCAGCCAGATACTCCGCCCCCACTAGGTCCGCCAGTGGCACTTGGTAGCCAGCTAGCTACCGAGCAGCCAGGCAGCCTGCGGTTGCAGAGTCTAAGTCAAGCCAACTTGCCGGAAGGAGACAGACCATCAACGCGATGAGTGTGTAGTGCTACTCAAGCAAGCGACCTGCTGTAATGTTCTCAAACAGCAAGAGGGGCCCACTGAGAAGCGGGAGTACTTATGTGAGATAAAGATAAAGATGTGGCTCTTAGCTCCTGTCGCACACAAGATACCCGGCTTTGATCGTCGCCAGACTCTGAGGACACGCAACCAGGCGAGCACCCGGAACACTTTTCAAGATGGAAGGAGTTGGGTTAAGGAACTAACAAGGAAATACGGCCTGCGGCCTCGACGCAAGGTAGGCGAGCGAAGAGGGGAGATTGTCCTGAGGCGGAGAGAAGTCGGAAGAGGATCAAGTTGAGGTCGTCGGCACTGAGCCAGGGGAAAAGGACCAAGGCAATGATCATTCATCTCACTAAGCCGGTAAGCTAGTCAACAGTACCCTTTAGGTGAGGGCGGTTTCGCATTCTACTGTACTTGAACAGTCATGCTCTTTCATGCCTCCCCTTCTCCCCTAGTGTTCACAGCCTGTCACAGTTCATCCTCTCTCTTTCCCTTTGCTTCATTACGGGCTTTAGTTCTGACACATGATATTTCATTGGAGACAGCAGCTGATGATGCCAACTCCAAACCTTGCTTTCAAGCTCAAAAGGCTGGCCGCCACCCAAAGATTGGCCATGGTGGGCCTCGGCTTTCTTCAGAGGCATCTCATTATTAGTGGTGCCATTCTCGGTCACTACTTTCTTCTCCTGGGGGGTGACCTTAGCGCTTAAGAAGCGGCCATCTGGACCGCGGGGTCATTGCTTGGCGAAGTTGTGGCGGGACTCGTGGAGGTAGGGCTTCCTTGCCTTAGAACTGAGTCGCGGTTGCTTTTCCAGCTTTTGTCTCATGGCGCGGCGCTTGAGAATACGATGGAATTGTTTAGCATTGATATAGAGTACAGTCTTTTTAGCACTCCTAGCAATCTCTTCTAGTGCCTAGACACTATGCTAGGGTGGTGGCAGGCAGTCTCTATTAAGAGGTGCCTGGGTGGGCTTGCCAGAGGCGGCAAAAGTTGCTATGGTAGCAGCTTGTGTAGATGAGATTCTGGCAGTATGGTAGCGTCATATGGACACGGGATGAGTAACGCCTGGCTCGTGTTGTACCGGAAGTGCCCGGCGGGCAGCAAGAGTTCTGTACTAAGGCTTGGACGAAAACTGAGTATGCTTGAGTATTCTGTAGACATGTCAGCAAAAAAATTTACCACTTAAGCTGATTTTGATTGTGGGGCATGAGTGTAACAGCTGCTGAGATACAGTACTCGTGAGGAGTAAAGGCTGCATGTGGATCGTAGAACAGACAACACAATAGGCAATCATAAGCGTGATAAGGATTGGGGAAGGGAACACAATCACGCTTCTTGTTTACTTTCAAGGGTAGCCAGGCTCAGGAACAGTTCAACGCATGTATTATAACTACTATGTACAAACACCCCCACCCCCCATCCACTCCGGGGGGCCTAGGCAGCAGCCGCCCCGAACTCAGGCACACTGACTCTGTTATGGGTCTTCAGGGTCACATCTAGTTGCATCCCTTGTCGATTCGTGCATCTATTATCAATTTAGTCAGGTCTCACGGAAAGGAAGGAGATACCCAACGCACGGATACTACTTGGAGAACGCTTCGATCATAGCAAACCTTCAATTTCCAGAGTTATGAATAGAGACCTTGTCTGTCATGAATGCCAAGACATGATCGCCGACGCCCTCCGAAGACTTTCTGAAGGCAACTCGACGGCGCCCGACACCGAGACGACGCTGAAACACCTAGCCGGCGAAACCAACGGACCGCATAGACTAAGCTACCTCGTGACAGGTGTCCCGCGACGGAACCACTGGAGCCTAGCATTAGAGCTGTCGCACGATAGACCTTCCGCGACAACTCAAGCGAGCGTCTAGGAGGAGGGGCATTACACTGCGAGGAAACGTCGGGAACCCTTCGGGAGAGGGTTATAAGAATGGATAGGACATAGGACCTCTCAGCGCTCTTCAAGCGTTGAGTCTTGTACGTCAGTGGACATAGAGAATTCAGGATAGATTAAGCTCCCTCTCATCCTCTCTTTGCTTTCCTTCCCTGAAGGTCTCTGACATTGTCTATGACATCCCTAGGGTAGCTCTCTGGCATGGGCTGATTCAGTATCATTTAACTGTAATTAAGTTTGTCTGGGCAGCACAAGACTTCTTCATGAAATATCCAGTGGATTAAGGAGGCAATATCTGAGCGCAGTCGGTGGTTGAGGCCCTGCGAAGCAGGGAAATTAAGGGCCAAATCGAGAAGGAGTACTTTTCACTTCAGTCGAAGCACAGATTGAATTACCGGGCGATACAATAATAGTTGTATCACAGCCTTGAGGAATCAACAGATCTCCTGGCGCTGCCGTTCCTTAACCCATCACATCTACTCTCCCATCTCCAAGTCTTCATTGGCACACAGTACAAATATTCTTTTAAACTTGTCGAGTTCGAGGCGTGGATACGCACGTGATGCCGGCCGCTCAGCCAGTTGCTGGGATCCACAGTCTTCCTCTTCAGAAACAGCTTGATACCGAGTGAATTGAAAGTTCTGATTCTCAGTTGAGAGGGAGCTTGACTAGCTGAACATATGTGCTATGGATAAACGAGTGATTCCACCTATCATACCTGATATTCCACTTGATTGCCAACCCTCTTGTCATCGTTGGTAAGCTGGTGGATGACTACTCGCTTATACATGAGAGTCATGACCAATTGCCTGTAAATCGAAGCATCTGAGTGCTGAGAAATCGGAATGATGTGTCCACTGCCGTGTGCCTGTGCAGAGCAAACATGCCAAGGCATCGGACCTCGCAAATCACTCCTGAGCCACAACAACAACCTGCAATCTCACATGGTATGAGATTCTATCAAGAGATCTCAGTTAATACAATCGTTTCCGCAGGTGTTCTTGACCTTGTCCAAGAAGCAGTAGCCGCCCTCAAAACCACAAGACTTAGCAGTATTAATGCTATAGCAGCAAATACCAAAGCTCTCTCTGTTGGAATGCGGAATCAATCATCCGCCTACTCACTAGTCGCTTACTAATTATGATCTGCTTACCAATTGATTACGAATCATTTACGGAGTTTGCGGAACCTACGGACGTTACGAAACACTCAAGATAGATATATATGGAGGAATGCTCTCCTGTTAACAGATAGAATAATTTAACATACGATCCACATAGCGAACCATTCTACTCTTTCACACTCTCCATTGGGCCCCTGCGGGAAAGCACATTCGTAGCCTTTGCCAGGGCAGTTATGTGCACTGTTAATGGGGTTGCCACTCTTGACATTGTTACCACAGCTCTTGGGTGCGCCATAACGCCTGTTTTGGCAGCGGTAGCCGTAACGCTTTGCGGGCTGTGAACTGTTGCCGGTGGCAGTGCCCTCTCCATTGTCCTCATCATTGTCAGGGAGGCTGAGACGTTTATAGAACTGGAATGACTTGTCGGGGCTCATGAACAAGCCATAATTCTCTGAGACAAGGGTACCAATCTGGGAAGTACGGGTATCACCACGATACTGGGTAATGTCGTAGATAACAGACTCCGGGGTTGTAGACGGCTCGCACATGATACCATCCTTATAGAGGTTCTTCTTTTCCCCTTCGAGTTTGATGGAATAGCCTGCACCAATGCTGATCTCAGATGGGCTGACGTACATATAGTCGAACTGAGGAGAGGCAGCCATATCTATCACCAGATCAGAATTGAAGATGACTTCGCCTTGAAGGGGAGCCGCGTCTCCAGTGAGGATATTATCAACAAAGTTGGACTGAGCCATAACTGAGGGAAGGAGCAAGATACTAGCAACTCTGAGGGCCCACATGTTAGGGAGTATTCAGTAAAGTAAACGTTGGAGTATAACTTGACACAAGTGAACAAAACATGGTACGAATATCATGAGGTCTTAAATAGCATTTTTGTTGGAGCAACATCAGGAGCTGGGAAGGACAATAAGGGATAGGAATAAGAATGATGACCATACCAATGAGAATAGCTGATGGGGTAGTCGAAAGGTGACTAGAATTGCTTTGGAGGTGTGGAAATCAAATGAGAGCGGAGAGTGCCGAGCCCTGCATATACTCTGGTAGGCCTAAGCTAGGTTAAAGGTTGTGTGCTGTGCCAAAGTATATTACAGACTTTCTGTCCCCTCATAGGCCAACAAGGATACACCCTCATGACAACAACTCCAACATGTTGACGTCAATCTGACCGTGGTTTGCAGCAGTACTTTTGTTCACTGACGGGGATATAACCTTGACTCTCTCATTTATTGCTCGATAAAACCGTCCAAAGGATGAAGTATTTGAATACTTGTCATGAGTAAGCTTGGAAATCAAGAACCACTTATCTGTAGTGTCATTGCGCCAGAATCAAAAATTACATTGTCACCACTCGATTCTGAACATTTGTCTGCTGTGCTGCAGAAATTGGGTACCAATACAACAATTTGTGTCTGAACTCTATGCAACCTCTCAACAGCGGCACAGCAAAGAGAACAAATCACTCACACAGCTCCAAACAGGCTAACATCAAGGCGGAGCATGAAGCAACCCTGGCACAGTCACACCTCTTCCGCTACATAAGCTTTAGCTCCGACCCCTATGCTCCATTGTACTGGTAGTTAGCAGCACTGGCGGCCTCTCAGCAAATCGTAGGGATCTGGAGTGGAAAGGAATCAGAAGAGACATGGGATACTCAGCTATGGAGATACTGCCTAACTAACTTAGATTGCATTGGTATGGGGCTAACCCCCTGGGAAGTAGACCCGAGCATCAGGGTGAGTTTAGCGCCTATTGCACCTAACACTACGATAGGGATACTGCTGATCTAAACCAATCTGATCAATCCGAACGTAAGTCGAAATATGTCAGTGGCAGACCAGCGGAGAGTGCTGAAAAGGCTCAGTCACCAATTCACAACTGAACCCAATGACCTTCTTGGGGGGAGGGGGGGATTACTCTTAAATCCTCCCCTCCATATCCAGAGGAACTCCACCTTGCTGTAGCTGGTAGAGCAGTATCGATGCAGTGTACCATATCCAGTGTATCTAACGCTCAACCACAACTAAACGAAGCCCTTTGATTGAACTTGGTTGAGGTGAAGCTTTGGTTTTGCTTTGATAGACGACAGCCCAGGACCCCCTAACCACGTATTATTAGCGGTAGACAGGATCATATAAAATTTTCACCTGCTCAGTCTCACTGTGCCACTCCTGCGTCCGATCCGGAAAATACTACACACCTCTATCCTTCTTGGTTAACCCTTCTTCCTCCCTCCCTTCTTACTGATCCATAGAGGTCTCTATTCTTACCCCTCTTCTCCAGCTCCCTCATCCGCCCTCCTTTCCTGACTCCTGACTATAACACATTCGACACACACCGCCCTTTAAATACCCCTTCTGCGCAATCTACTTGCACACTAACCTGCCCCTAATAAAGGGGATTATTGTTATGATTCGCTTCAACAGTCAAGCGGACCAAGGGGTTTAGCTCTGGGGAGGAAGGGTATACCAGGTATACTAGTAAAGGATCAGGGAACTCTTATGAAGCAATTGTTAATGTTTGTGACGTGGCGGAGGCAAGTAGCGAGAGGAGCAGGGAAGCAGTATGATTGATGAATTGAACTAAACCTGAAGGAAAGGAAGGTAAGTCTATGAAGGGCAGAGGTCGGGTAGATATAGACGTGACGCATCTGCAGCTAGTCCCAAAGGGGTATAGCTAATTCGCAGTGTCACCCCTAACGTACGATCGGGATCGCAGATGTCCCTCTCTCTCTGCCTGACCAGGCCTCATAACAG
>QQXO01000437.1:0-14311 GCA_003709845.1 Chaetothyriales sp. CBS 134916
GTTGTCGATAGATGAAGATGGGGGGGTGAATCGCGAAATTGACGCGCTAATTTTCACATTTCAGTAGCGGAGGGGATAAGGCGAAGTGTCCATTTCAAAAGTTTTAGCGTGCGCCACTACGGCGAACATTATGACACTTTGATCACAAATTCTGTGGTCGAAATTGAAATTTCCTGAGAGATGGAGAACTACACAGTATATACGTAGTACTAAGAGAGTCCTCGAGCAGAGAACTATCTCTTTTAGCAGGTGTCTTTTAAAAAATAGATACTTATGGTGTAGTTTGTAGGCGCAAAACTGTGAAATTTTGCCTTAATAAATCATCTGCTGGAGGATCACCAAGCCTAACATTTAGGAGTCACGCACGACTATTGCTACTTAGGCCCTGTTAATCTGCTTAAATAATATTGTAGAAGCCCCTAAAATTTAGGCTGCACAAAGGTTGTCCCTGCGCTCACCCGTAGTTACAGTAACTTAATTAGTGCGCTAGTGTTTTAGCGCGGACAACCCCTTTGAAATGGGCCTCGGTAATAATACTGTAATAGAGGATGAAAGATCCCATGTAGTAGGGCCCAGGGAGAGAGGGGTCGCAAAGCATTGTCGAATGATTTTCTATTCTCTGCCTTGGATTGTTGTTGAATGTAGGAAATGCCTGGTGCAAGAAATCCTTGTTCTAAAATAGTCAGCAGAAGTAGAAAGAAGAAGACGAATAATTACAGTCGATCGAATTTGAACTCATTTTGATATATTGTTAGTTTTATTTAACATTGTAATATAACCTCTTCTACTCCATCGCCGTCAATATCTCTACTCCCGCCCGCGGGCTCACATACACACACACCACACGCCACCCCTTCTGAGAAGTTTTGTATGTCTCTAGGAATACATGTATACACTTTTGCGATCATCTTTGCTAGGCTTTGTGGCTGGATGTGGACAACGTCTCGCGCAATTTCATAACTCGTCGCGGCTAGGAACGCCAACACTCCAATCGAGCTGCCAACTCTTCTCGGGCACCGGCAAGCCGATGAAGAAATTCCATAGCCGGTTCAGTTCCATGATAACGATGCCACTCAGTGTGAATGGCAGTTCGTACCACGAGCGGAGAACCATCTTGTACGCCCGCCAAACGAGGTCAACTTCATCGAAAAATTCTTCTTTCAGAGATCTGGAGTAAACAATAGACGAGTCTTGGGCTGAGTTCAGATTGAATTCGTTGAAGTCGTCATTGTTGTCATCATCATTATTATCATCATCATTGTGATCAGGCTCGGAAATGGCGGCCTTCGCGGTGGTGGCGCTATGGCCGGCTTGTCCATTATCCTCTCGCGATGAAAGCCTCGGTTTGGGGTCGTCTGTCAATTTGACCTCGTTGAATCCAATACTTTTGCTCGCATACCCAAACGTCGGGTCAGGTACCCACCGGTTCAATTTCTGCGTGTTGATCTCGTCGATGTCCACGTAATTCATGCCATCCGCGTCCACATCATACTGATCTTCAGGCTCGCCTTGGATCCGAGCCTGGCTTTGGCTCTGACTTTCTTCCTTGGCCACCAGGCCTCGAAGCTTGTCGATCGCATACAGTGAGTGGCTGATCCTCCGCCATGTGTTTATGAGCGCGACCAGCTCCGTCCTCCGTAGGGCCGGGTTCTCTCCATTCTTGGTCTCGTCAAACTCAAACAGAACCTTCAGCGCCGCACCATAGCCTGCGGTCTGCACCTTGCCCCACAGTCGGCATTTGTCGCAGCCCACACAATCCATAAGCCGAGACACATTGCGGAAGCGCTGTTTGAACGAGTCCTTTAGATCGAGGAGTTCTGGAGTGGTAAACATGACAGATTCGTCAAACGTGTTAGGCTCCATAGCAGCTCGAGCTGCAAGTGCCAGGACTTTGTGCTTGGTCTCGTAGTCCAGGTCGGGATCGCCAGAGCAGAAGGTGTAGTGCTCGAGATGGCCGCGCAACTTGGCGACAGCACGGGTAACGAGGGCGAAGTTAAAATAGAGATTAGAAATGCGTTCGGGATGGCTGTGGAGGCGATCCTTGTAGCAGGTCACATTGTGGAACCATTCCCCTGTCTTTTGGTTGAAGTAGTCCCAGCACAGATGGGTGGAGATGGAGGTATGCATGCCGGAGATGACACGGTAGAAGGCACGCTGCTCCAGACATGCATCGTCCAGTGGGAGTATGGAGCTGTCGTCGGCGGCCGAGGAGTGGCGGGCAGCTTCTTGGATCACATTCTGGAGGGCTGATGCAGCCAGTCGACTGCCAGACTGAGACGGGAGGGAGGTTCGGGGAGCAAAGCAGTTTTCTCTGTAGATGGCATCCCAGACCTGGTGCGGCCCAGGTCCAGAATAGCCTGTAAAGCGTTCTGTATTGTTAACCAGCGAGACGTAGTCTCCTTTTGCTGCCGCCCCCTCGTCTTCGGGCAGGCAGTAATCTCGTTCGTCACACTCGTCGTCGTCCTCTAGCACGCAAGTCTCGTCCACATTCTCACCCAACTGGTACTGCAGTGGCCTTTTCTTGGGCCTCTCTTTCTGCTGCTCTGGCCCGGGGTGTTTAGCTCGCATTCCCTCCAACTTAGACAACTCTTCCGCCCTCCATATCTCGGGAATGGCACTCTCATCTTCGATTGTGTCAACAGCGCAGGCTCTATTGCCGCACACAGATGACTCATCGCTCCAGAAGGGACATACTTTGCTGTATAAGTTTAATCGATAATAGGAGAAAAAGTCGGTGTTTTGTGTTACATCTTCCAGAGCGGGTCCTAGCTGTTTGTTGAGTTGATCAAGGGATGCATAGGAGGTGCAGGCATCGCTAACTGTCGACTCCGGGTCAATAGCACACACGGACTCCGCGATGGCAGTGGAAGAGAGAAGTGCGCAGACAGAGGCCAAGAGGGCGCCTGCAACTTGAGACACACGCATCTCGTTAATGCAAAGGCTTGTGGGAAGAAGTGCGTCAGTTGAGGGGCGGCGGTGGAATTACACAGCCATACTTCGTCTCTTTGCCAGGTTCTCCTGCGACGTTTTTTGTTGCCACATTCAATCCTAAAATTAGCCAATAAGAGGGTCGGGATTGGGCGGTCGCTCATTAACTCTCACACCAGCCAAAATCAACCTATCTGCTTGTGTATGCAAGTCCAATTCGACCTGGCTGTCTATTTAGCGATGCAAGAGTGATATGAAGGAATGATCGATTGATGTCGTGATCCTTATGTTCTAATAATGAGCCCAGCTAAATAGACTTGCTGATAAAGCAAACAAAATAGACTTTCTGATGACAATTCCATCTAATTAATTAGCCATTTTCTCTTTATTTTATGGAACCACAGTCATTCAGAACGTGATACGATCCTATAATACCGTAACTCCTACCAGTCTATCCTTTCCTCCACCGACCCAGTAATTGGCCTTTCAGCAGCTACACTACCCCTCCCAGGAAGACTGCTTATCTTTGTTCCCCTGAGTCCTTTCTTAAGGCCCAGATGCTTGTCAAGATTCGCAAACGGATCTTCCCGCTCGTTCGCCTTGACCACCCACCTGGCCGTTCCCAACACATTGTCCAGCTCCGTAACAGGCGGCAGTTTCAGATAAACCCAACCGTCGTCTCTCTCCTCGGCTGGAAAAATAGCCAGAGACATGCCGCTGTTGTTCGAGCACGAGCCTGCACCTTTGTCTTTATTGTCTAAATCCACCTCGCCGTTGAGCTGGAAGTTTCGCTTGTGGTAGGGACAGCTGATGTAGAGATTCTTGTCTTTGCAGCCTCTTTCACCCAATTCACCAATCAAGCCGTCTGACATGCCGAACGTCCTTCGGTGAGGACACATCTGCTGACTAGCATAGTATTTGCCTTTTACCTTAAAGACAGCCAGCTGCGTGTCGCCTCTGATCACTGCTTGTGACGAGCCAGTGTCGACATCGGCGAATTTATTCGCCTCCACGATCGGCTGCCACGTCAGACTGGACCATTTGGTACCCTTGAAGTCATCCATCGCACTATCTGTCGCCCAATAAGCAGGTCTAGACTGTCCTCGCTCCGCCACTTTCTCAATTGGCGGATCTTGCTTTTCTGAAGAGTTGGCGAACTGCTCGAATGCTTTGCTCTTCTCCGCGTCATTGATGGTTTCTGTCCATTCACAGAAAAAGGTACCGACCAGCTCCTGCATCTGCTTCTCTAACTCTGCGCAAATCCCAAGCTTGTCCTCGAGGACGACCTGGCGTAAGTACTTGATCCCGCCCGGCAGGCCCTCGATCCACCTTGCAGTCCGTTGCAATCGGTCCGCAGTTCGGATGTAGAACATCAGGTACCTGTCGAGAACAGGAATCACGTCGTCCGGCGGTACGTCCTTGGCAAGAATCTCTGAGTGTTTCGGCGTGGCACCCCCATTCCCACCCACGAATATGTTATATCCTTTCTCTGTGGCAATGCAGCCAAAGTCTTTGTTCTGTGCTTCTGCGCATTCCCGCACACAGCCACTGACACCCCCTTTTAGCTTGTGTGGTGATCTTATCGACTTATACCGTTCTTCTAGTCGGATTGCTAATCCTACCGAGTCGCCAATCCCAAATCGACACCACGTCGTGCCAACGCAGCTTTTCACCGTTCGGAGGCTCTTTGCGTAAGCGTGACCGCTTTCGAAACCCGCAGCCACGAGTTCCGTCCAAATACTGAGGAGATCCGTCTTCTTGGCCCCGAACATGTCGATTCTCTGTCCACCAGTGATCTTGGTATACAGCCCATATTTCTTTGCCACTTGCCCGATCACTATCAGCTTGTCAGGTGTAATTTCACCACCAGCAACGCGAGGAATAACGCTGAAGGTGCCATTTCGCTGAATATTGCCCAAATACTTGTCGTTAGTGTCTTGCAGACCATGCAACGGCTTTTCAAGGATGTGCTTGTTGAACATGCTTGCCAGAATGCTAGCAATCGCAGGCTTGCAAACCTCGCATCCGGCTGACTCGGGATCATTACCGCTATCTCTCATTACATCACCAAATGTCTTGAGTTTCTTGACATAGATGATGTTGTACATGTCAGCTCTGCTAAACTCGAAATGTAGACACATGTGGTTGAGTACGGTCTGACCCAATTCTTTCATGGTTTTGTTGAAGATGCCCTGTACCAGCGGCATGCACCCACCGCATCCAGTGCCAGCCTTCGTGCATGACTTGACTTCGCCAATTGATTTGCAATTTCCAGACTTGATTTGTGCAACTACATCTCCTTTGCTGACGTTGTGGCATGAACAGATCTGAGTGTCGTCATCTAAGTCGTCGCCGTCGTCTCCGCTATCTTTTGAAACACCAAGAATCAACTGACTGGGTAGCACTTCGAGCTGTTTCTTATTGTTTGTCATAGGCACCAGCTTGACATAGTCCTTCGTATCGCCAATCATCATACCTCCAAGCAAGTATTTCCCATCCCTCGTGAACAAGTATTTTTTATACACTGCTTGAAATGGGTCTTTGTATGTCAGTGCTTTGACATCCGGAGCTGGTGTGCCCCTTTCCCTTGCCGAGACTCCAGATCCAGTGCTGTAGGCCTTCTCTTCCATCTTAGCACGTCGTCTCTCTGGGAGATCTTTCGGTCCATCTCTGTCAGCAAAGAAGTCGCCAAATGAAGCCACGTCAACTCCCAGAAGCTTCAGCTTAGTGCTGAGATTAGGTCGCTTGAATGTGCGAAGGCCGTGGCCCTTTGCTAGAGTTAGGTTAAATGCGAGCACATCGGCTTGCTCAACACCTGGGGCGATGAGGCCAAATGTCTGATTCTCCCAGCTCGCGCATTCACCAATTGCATAGATATTCGGATCAGACGTTCTCAGGTCGTTGTAGATCGTGACGCCACCGCCCCTTTCGGAGCATCTCAGGTCCGCTCTCCTTGCCAGCTCATCTCTTGCTTTAATTCCGATTGCAAATACGATGCACGAACATTCCATCTCATCTCCATCCTCAAAGAGAACGCCAGTGATCTCTTTTTGCTCGTTAGTCAAAATCTCGCGGACTCGCTTGCCCAGCATTACGTCCAGGCCAAGTTTTCGGACCAGCTCAACCACCATCGTCCCTGCCTCACCGTCAAGCTGACGGGACAACACCCAGCCATTGCGCTCGATGAGTTTGACTTCCTTGAAATCATCCAAGTCCATCATCGCCTTGGCAGCTTCTAGGCCAAGCAGACCACCGCCAACGACACAACACGTTGTTCCCTTCACCTTTCCACCAAATGTGATCAATCTCTGTAAATCACTTATGGTCCTATACACAAAAACCCCCTTTGCATCATGGCCGGGCATATGCCGCGGAAGCAGAGCATCTGAGCCAGTTGCTAGCACTAGGATATCGTATGGAACATATTTGCCGTCAGCTGTCACAACGACCTTCGCTTCTCGGTTGATCTCGGTTGCTAGAGAGTTAAGGTAGTAGTTTAGAGACCCCAGTGGATGCTGACTGTACCACTCAGTAGGATTGAGATAGAGGTCCTCGATCTTTCGGTGCTGGAAGAAGCTGGTCAACCCGACTCGGTTATATGCAAGGTGCGGCTCCTCTCCAATGACTACGATGTCGTATTCTCTCTGCTTCGCATCGAGCTTCAAGAGCTTCTCACTATAATTCATCAGCATAACGAAAGAGTTTCCAAATCCGATGGCACTCACACGAAAGCAATGCCAACCATCCCCAGCCCGATAACAACCACCCTCTTTCGTTGCGGAGATGGCTGCTCCGCACCCTCGAGTTTGTTACTGATCGCCATCACTAGCGACAACGATATTCCACAAAAAGAAACTGCGTGTATGAGAATATCAGATTGCTTCCAAAAATTATTAAGTGTCTATTGGGAAAGCATCGATTCACAAGAGACGCCTTTCAGAGCATCATAGTAGTGGTAGCCAAGACGCAAAATCGACAGATTCACGCAGCACAATAGCCCACCACATACCTATTCACTTGCCTTTGGCGTTTCCGCGGCAAGTGCTTCATAATTTGTTTCGTGGAATTGGTCCCGGCTGTTATCAAGATGATTAACCAGACGAGAGATCAATTCCGCATGGGATGATTCACCCCAGCGAATTGGAGAAAATTATTTTCAATATGATATCGTCAGATCAATAGCAAGAAAGCCTAGATGTCTTTATGAAGCACGTGGTGACCGACTTCTCCGTGGCGTAAAGAGTAGGAGAAAGGGTGATTGATAAGGAGGCACCCCAGGAGTGGCTAACTTCAGATAAGCTCGTCCCTCTGATACAGCTAGTATGGTATTGATACGCCCCGATACGGAGTGACTCAGTCTCATAAATTTAAGCTCTATCATCCGGCTTTGTCATTTCTGACCAACCATAATTGTCGTCATTCTCAGCTGGGACGCCGGAAAAGATTTACCTTTCATGTTTTCGGGTAACGTAGTTCACCATCGAGTAGGCCACACCATCGAGTAGGCCACTTTCACTAAACCACCAACTTCAACACTTTTTTTCGTCACCACCATACATCCTAAATACGTTCAACAAGAAGGCAGAGTCCAATTGGTCCTTAAAGCTATAGAAGAAGGCTAAATCACGTGTATAGGAGAAGGAGAATAGTCAAGTGGCCCACTCGTTGGTATGGCCCACTTGGTGGTGAATTACGTTACAGCTGTGCCTTTCTTTGAAACTGTAACTTGTCCTTGACTGGCCTAAGTTACTTGCTCTGGTGGCTGTGGTTGGTTTTCAATGGTCAGAACTCGACATGAGAAAAGAATGTCAGAAAGAATAAATTGTGGTAGGGGACACCACCATCAGGACTTAAAAGGGATACCAAGCAAACCCGGCCGTTGATTTTCAAAACAGTATCAAGTATTTTGGCCAGCTGTTTATTCCACTCCAGCCGAGAAAATTGAGTCACCTCCATGTGTCCAACTTGCGTCCACCTCTCCCTCGGGACACGGGTCTGCTACAATACAGTGACTTGAATGTTCTGTTGGAAGAAGATCATATCTGCCAATCTCACTGATAAGATCAAAACACAGGATATATCCGACAGTCCATTTAGTCTCTCCAGGGTGAACCTCATTGATTTCCAGAATTCTTCACACTTTGACCTTATTTTGCCAAGTCTAGCACAAGAGTATATTGTTAGTGACAGAAGATATCATGCTGGTTCATCAAGGCTCAAAACACGGCCTGACTGCAATCGCACTTAGAAGTCCATTGTTCATTTCAACAGCTTACGCAATGAGGCGCCCACATGTGAGGTCCAAGGTTCACGGCATCGCCCGACTTCACCAGGACTCAAGATGAAGACCCAACCGTTAACAACAGGCATCTTTTCTTCTATATGCCGAATGCTATGCACGGAGAGCTCTGCCAGCTGTATCCCTCCAGCTTCTCTGTCAGCAACTCAGAAATGTCTACTGTTATTGGACATCCTATCGACGGTACCAACCATGAACGTAGCATCACCTTCCACTGCGAAGAACAATTTATGATATATTGCAAGGTCAGCCGGTTCCAATACTAGGAGACTCAGTCAGGTGCTCGCCACTGAGAGCCCGAAGGAGCAAACGCTTCTAGGCAGGCTAATTACTGGCTTCTCAGATAATAGTTGAGACAAGGTCAAGAATACCGTAGTCGTTACGGGGAACATCGCTAAATTAGGACAGAACCCTAAGATCAAGCGTAAGCTGCTCGATACAGCCGACCGCATGTTCATCAGAGCGGTATCGCGAGATCTTGTATGGGGCATTAGTTATTCAGCAAAGCATGCAATTTGTACCAGCAGCACTGGGGGAAAATAGGCTCAGAAAGGCACTTATGGCAGCGAGAGACCATCTACGGAGGGAAGAAGCGTCGGAAGCACAGGGCTCGCAAAGGCGGAAATCAACCCAGAATTGCTACTAGTCCAAGGTTGACCTCGTTAGAGAGACCAATTGAATAGCTACAAATTGACGCTCATCTTGGAGGAAATAGATTTACTCTGATCGCACAGCAGTTATTTTAATTAGCAGGTTCAAATCAGTCGGTACTGAAGAGCTATTGGGTGTCGCAGACTCATATCCCAGTCCCTCAAGACAGTCGAGAGACATCTCATTCGTCAGACCTAAGAAACAATATCCAGTACCCAGCATATTCATTTTTTGTACTCCATTGGCTGCTCCTACTAAAAGAACATGATTTGGTCATCCACCCATCCTGCCTCTAACAATGCCTTGTGCATGCTTCTCTCCATCGCCTCCGGTCCACATATCAAGACGAGATAATCCTTGTCCCTAGGACAGTGGGCTCTTACCAGCTCTCCATTGATACGTCCTCGTAGGCCTGTCCAGTCTTCTGGTGCCTTAGTCAGTGTATAGAAAACCTTGCATTTGTGGTGGTTGCCTTCTGCCAGCAAATCCAGGTCTTCTTTGCACAGAATATCCTCAATTAGTCGATTCCCATCAAAAATAGTGCATCTGGTTGTATCCTCGCGATCACACATTACAGCTCGGAACACTTGGTATATTGGTGTGATACCGCTGCCTCCGCAGATCATCATGAATCCCTTAACAGACCGTTCCATGCCAGAGACGAGGCACCGTCCGCGCCCCAAATACTCGAATTTGCCAATAGGGCCCTTCATTTCGATGAAGTGACCTAATGGCAATGAGTCCATGGCCTGAGACATCTGACCCCCTGGATGATCCGAGGTCTTGAAGTAGACCTTCACCAGGATGTCCACAATGCCACGATCGTTAATTTCAGATATTGGTGTATAACTTCGAATGACTGCCTCTCTCGTTGCAGGGTCCTTCAGTCTGACCATCAGATGCTGACCGATCGGGAGGCCGAGGCGTTGGTCATCATGGTCTAGTTTGTAAGTGAAAATGCGTGTATCCCACGATACAATCTTCTTTCCATGAAATAGTGCCTTCCTCCAGGCTTTAGGCTGCAAGAAGATATCCCGTAAGCTCAGGCTAGGCTCTTCAAGATCTGCCTGCGTCAGCAACATTTTAGCGTCCTCATCGAGGGGCCCGATATGATATTGGGGCATCATCGCCTTCGCTGTCTCACTGTGGATGGCCATGAATTCTTCTGAACAGTCTGTTCCAGAAGCAGAGATGATGCTTTGCGCTCCGCCAGGGTGGCCTTTGAGGAACCCGGTACCGTCGTAGACTTCGCCATTCACAACGAACCAGGGATGGTCTTCACTTTCATGCTGCCTCAGCTCATCAATATTGATTGATTTCTTGATGTCCGGTTTTACCATTAGAATCTCTTTTGGCTGTTCTTCTACAGACACAGAAGGTTCTTTGCCTTCCAACTTCTCACCCCAGGACCCGTCGGCTAGGTTGCCACCAGATTTTTTGACTCGCTCCATCCACCCACCCGGTATCAAAGCTGGCTGGGTTGGATGCTCGAACCGAAGATATTCTCCTTCTCGGGAGACTGTCACTCTGAACCAAGGGTTATTCATCATCCCCAAGACTGACCAATACATATCTCGGGGTTGAATGTTCATGCTCTCGTCCATTGCACGAACCAAAATGTCTTCTGCAGCTGCAAGCTCCCCTCTAGCCAGTCCGATAGACCAGAAACACCAACAAAAGCATGTTTCTCTCCATGACATGTCAAGTCGACCGCCGAACAGGTCTCTTTCCACCTGCCGATACCTGTCTTCGGCATAGTCGATATCCGCCAATTTCCATGACCTGCCTTTGTCCAGGGAAATTTCGACTCGTGTTATCCGTCTTCCACCTCCACTGTACGCATAGCCTCTCGCGAGGTATACATCCGGTCCGCTTGTAAGACAGAACTGTTCGTCGTGCTGAGGGCAGCAGATTACAGAGTTGGGGCTGAGATCGTATATTGCGTAGCGATCGTCTGTCCACCACTTTGGATTGTTCGCAGACTCTTCTGGTGACACCATGGTAGGAAGAACCCGATTATCGTAGATGTGATACCAGTTGTCCGATGGCGCTTCGGTGACGATGAGACGTTTTAACCACTTTACAGACCTGCCACCGATCTGGCCAGGTATGACCGCTCTGAGAGGTTTGCCGTGATCCGGCCTAAGCATATCCCCGTTCATCTTGTATGCCAACATGAAGCCTCTGTTTGGATCCTTCACCCAATTGAGCTTAACAGAGGTCCCATAGAAGCCATTTGGAAGCTTATCAGCTCCCTCCATGCAAACATACTTAGCTTTCCTCTTCGGTCTGGCCCTGTTGATAACATCTGACATAGCTACACCGGTGAACAGAGCCGTTGATAATCCGGCCGCACCCCACGAGAACCCTTTGCTTTTCCGCACCATGTTCTGTTCTTTACGTCTATTTCCCGCACAAACAAGGGTAATTGGATATGTGACTTGTTCATAATCAGTAATCAATTGTTTAAGTGTGATCGTCATGGGATTCTCCACCAGTCCTTCCACTGTGAACTCCCACTGGAGAGTATCCTCGTCCAGAACTTTGGGCACGGCTCCGTGATTGCGAACGTAGAATAATTCCGGGCTAGTGAGAAATCCTTCCTTGAAGAGCTCCGTTAGTGGAGGTTCAACATTGAAGGGATGCACTCCTGTCAGGCGAATGAGCCGTGAGTCTCGTGGAATATGGGCATCTGGCGTTTTAATATCGACAAGGAGAACTCGCGACGAAATGGTGGAAAGAGGTGGAAGCGGTATGTCTCCATCATCTCCCGCAGACTTGTCTGAGACGTTGTCATCGGTCAAAGGCGGTGTCGGCAGTACAGAGCTTGTCGCCTGCCTCGAGCTGGCCTGAGTGATTCCTAGCGGAATACTTTTTGAACCATTGGAAAGGCTTGGCATCCTGAATGACTGATGTCATATGGGCTGTACTAGTTCAGTTGAGTCTCGACGTGATATCCGTACCTCCTGGTGTGGCACAAAAGACCTGACACATGTTGGTAGATATGGAAAGTATTCCCAGGAAAATCGAAGGACAGGCTGGGAAATGCGAGGTCAGATATTGGGAAGCGATGACACAACGCTCTGCAAACATTTTGTCGTCATGAATCAATCACCAATTTTGCTATTAGGCGTTGCGGCAGATCCGAAGGTGTATGAAGTTCCGCGGGAGCACCGTGGAAGACTGGCTGGAGGGCTTATCTATGGATACAGATATGGTTAGACTGGTAATTATCAGATAATACCGTGAAGACCTCCAGTCCAGTAGTCTCAAACCTGAGTAGCATTTCGTCGGTATTCAATCATCGCTGATACGCAGGCTGATCCAGTGAGACAAAAGAGTTTTCCAGTTGCTGTTCGTGAGCTCCCAATGCGTCGTCAAGCGACCGCGAAGGTGAGCCTATCTATGAGAGAGGGGCTTCTGTACAGCCATCTTTGTATTTCAAAGCCGGCCCAGATGTCATGAGCTATATCTTGGTTTCCAGTCCACAGTACAGTGCTTCGACATGTGGGTAGGCGGAAACAAAATAGCAACTTGCTACTAAACCACGTTGTTGCAAGAACAACAAAGTCGATCACGTGACCCAAAGCGCCAAGATTTAATATCTTGGCGCACAGTTGCATCATTGTTTGGTTTCCGATATCAACTTTTGAGAAGCGATTATTTCCATCACTACCACTCGTCAAAAATCCGGACCTCCCGATTCTCACCACCAGCATGGGTCGCCTCCACTCCAAGGGCAAGGGTATTTCGTCCAGCGCCATCCCGTACTCTCGCGCCGTGCCTACTTGGTTCAAATCCACCCCCGAGCAGGTTGAGGAAAATATTTGCAAACTCGCTCGAAAAGGCGCAACTCCTTCTCAAATCGGTGTCGTCCTGCGAGACAGTCACGGTGTTGCTCAAGTCAGGGTTGTGACCGGTAACAAGATTCTTCGAATCCTCAAGAGCAATGGTAGGCACAATGACAGTTCCTTGGTGTGAAGAAGAATGCCATTACAAATCCTGCAATGCATTACAAATGGGAGGAGAGAAATCTCAAAGCCTCTGCATTGGTCCTTTCACTCTACTCATGAGGAAAGATGGCTGACAGAGCGACTCTTAGGTCTCGCGCCGGAAATTCCAGAGGACCTCTATTTTCTGATCAAGAAGGTAGGCATTGCCCTTTTCAGTTCCTATATCAGATTTATGTGCTTGCTTGGACTGACTTGTGCCTTAGGCTGTTGCCGTCCGGAAGCACCTTGAGCGCAACCGCAAGGACAAGGATGGAAAGTTCCGTCTGATCCTGATTGAATCCCGAATCCATCGTCTCAGCAGATATTACAAGACTGTTGGTGTTCTGCCTCCGACTTGGAGATACGAGAGCGCTACTGCTTCCACACTAGTCGCATAAATGGTCAAATCAGTCAGATGACGTGATAGATCGAGGACTTGACAGAAGAGGCGAGCCAGAGAGCGCCGAAGCTGGCACGGGGAGGTAAATCAAGCTGCAAGGAAGACACTGTAGTCGATCACACCTGTTTCGGGTATGAGAAAGTCATAGCACAAGTAGCACCCTCATATGATACCGACACAAGTAATTTTCTGCCTGGGACAATATCTTTGTGTCTATTGCCTTGATACTTGTCCACCCTGATACCGCTCTTTTTAACCTCATGGACAATACAATATGTGTGCCGTAGTTAATGCAGCATTACTGACCCGTTCTCTACGATAAATCTTGATACCAGTCACAAGCAGCTCTATCATATACTCAAAACCCGTTTGAAAGCCCAAACTACCACAATGGCGCCAAGACTATTCAAGAAGAAATAGAACACGAAAACAAACTTCCAATACCAGAGCATCCACAGTGAGCCTCTCAAACTGCGTTTCGTGATCATACAGAGTCTCATCCATCCCAATGTCTCGCCGGCCACTACGTGAGAGTGCCCTCCTACACGTTGCTATCATGATCAGGATGTATGAGTTGATTAGGTCAAGTTAGGCTGGGAGAAGCCAAGACATGTCGATAGACAAGTTTAACTCTAATAACTAGAATAAGAACGCCTTTGCACAACCTCTCCGATATGGGCTCAGAGATCGCTTGGCGAGGTTCCGGTACTGTAGATCAATGTGAGCTACTCAACGAAATGTCCCCAACACTACGTATGGAATTCCACCTTTTGCATTATTATTGGGCGCCAGTTGAGGCACGCGATGAATAGAAAAGAAAATATATAAACAAGCCCCGCTTGGTGTCATAGAATAGTCCATAGCCTGTCGTCCTAGGCTTTTTTTTGAGGCCCCTAACGTCATCCACCAGTTTCCCGGCCACACCAGCCTCCCGGCCACCCCACCAGAATAGTTGCCAGCTCCGATTTATTGCAATTACTCAACAAACAGACCTCCAGGGAGTCTACAATCTTGAATACAGATTCTCTATATATCTAGCTT
>QQXO01000438.1:0-14266 GCA_003709845.1 Chaetothyriales sp. CBS 134916
GCTCTGCCATCTTCAGACATTGCGCCCCAGCCAGCTGTTCGCCTGCTAGCTGGCTATCTTGATTTTAGAGTAAGTAGTAATTAACCTAAAGTTCCTAAACATACAATAGGGAGAAATCATCGAGCTGTACGGACCAAATTAACTAGTGCTAGTCAACTTTATTATTAGCTGTAATGAGATCTGGAATGATCACATGACTTTTCCATTGAAAGGACCAATCAGCAGACGCAAAACTTTGCTAGATATTACGACTTTTGCACAGTCGCAGTAGGCTTAAAGCACTGAAGAACGGCACGAAAGCTCCTAGTATTTGATATTCATCCATGATCAGGGGGCGGTAATTTATGCATTCATATAACTCTGTCTATTTCCCAGCGAGTTAATGTCAACTTTGGGGCTATTTCTGGCACCGCAGACTACGTTGGCCGACTATGCATTCTATGCAGATTTTCTCACCATTATTAGGCCATTCGTCTAGGTACGAACAGGCAGAAGGATCTCCTTTCTCTATTGCTCTCGTGCTCTTCTAGTTAATCGCCTGCTTCGCACATATACTACTATAGTCAGCACACTCTCCAACGCAAATGCCTCGACGACGACGATTCATCCACGGAGTGTTATACCTAGAGAATCTTAGCCAAGAACTTCTTGTCAACATATTGGAGTGCCTCCCACATTGCTCGCTTCGAAAAGTTGCAACCGTTTCTCAAAGATTCCATATCTTGTGCATCCCCATCCTCTATAATACAGTGGACCTCAGCGTTGTGGATCACCATCCATGGCTCTCTCGTGAAGCCTCCAAAAAGTTCCCAAAAGTGGCAGTCCGACAGTGGCACTTTGTCCAGCAGATCCTAAAAAGGCCCGAGTATGGGCAGTATGTGCAGAACTTGATCTGGACTATGGAGCTACCAGAAATTACCGTCCACGCCGTTAACGGAAAGGATCTAGCTAGTATTTGGTCTAAAAAGGAATTGATCGAAGCATTCTCACACCTTTTCAATGTAAGAAAACTCGACATTGGCTCCGACGGGCCACAACGGCAGTTCGTTCCAATACCAAAAGTTCTCTTTCCCAGGGCCATAAATATCCGACTTAAAGGTCACATGCACTGGACCTTCCCTTCAGCCATACTGCACGGGCCGGGAGCGGCCAGCCTAGAATCCCTTGCTCTAGATAACGTCCTCGAGTCTGGCGTGCACCATGGTGTTGCCATCCAAGGCTTCGCATGGGATATTACAGAAGACTGGCCCAAAGGATCTGCTCCCATTAGTGTCGAACCTAGCTGTATGCGTCGACTAGCGACACCGGCCCTGTTGGCTCGCTGCGGCAAGCATGTACAAATGCGACGGCTTTACCTTCACAAACAAGGACATCAACATCGAGAACAGGACCCTTGGTTTCAGCAAGATCAAGAGATCTACGACGAGTGGGCAGACCTGATTGGGTGTGGCCGGCCACGGGAATTAATTATTCAGCACGGCGGATGGAACTGGCCAGAGTATGGCGCGCGAGGTTGGAAGACAAGAGGACATATCCACCCCCTCTTGCCGCAGGATATGGCTCCAATGGACCACAGATTTATGCACACAATTCTACCAATATTGCGGAAGGGCTGGGACGGCTTGAATAGGCTTGTGATCAAAGGCGTGTCCTCGAAAGTGATAGGACCTCTGGCTCTGGACGGCGTTGAGGTCAAGATAATCAAGGAGGTCGAGACATGTCAAGAATCGATAATACCGTAGCAGGGTGAGCGTCTTTGCATATATTCAGGACCAAAGCCTATGGAACTTGAGGGGGAGTCGGAGGGACGATGTCGAGGGCGAGAGATCTAGAATGAAGGGGATTAGGATGAGAGAAACAAGAGAGAGATGGAGTCACATTGAACTCAAGATAGCAGTCGATAAGGGCTGCCTACGAGCTATCTGTCGGAAGGCCTGCTGATTCAATTGGTTGGCTAGGTATCAGACCTGCAAGATTTTCGACATACCTTGAAGACACCAGCCAGCGAAGCACATAAGAGGCGTATGTCACAATCAACGCACTATTCAACACGAGACTGAACGCCCGAAAACCAACATTGTTCATCTTGACTGGTGAGAAAAGAAAATCATGTTGAGTACAGGACTCTGCACTTTTCCCCAAACAGTCGGTACGATCCTGACTAGACCCCATATTTGATAGCTGGCCACTGTCAGCAACAGCACGAAGCTCAGCACGCTTTACACAGCACCAACACGCGTGAATGACCATATTGAGGAGTCATGAGAGGGGTTTTACCCTGTTAGAACCCGCTTGTTACAGTAGATCTCAGATCTCAGGGCTTAGTAGAGCATCTCATATATATCACTTCCTCAGCTCTCTAGCACTACTCTTGTGTGCCGGAGAATACTACTCCGGAAGATCAAAGGACAGCAAGTACAGGTAGCTTTAGCAGAAGTGCCTAGGACTTGAATACTCTTCCCCCACCTTTTGCTGCCTCCATTATACACTATAAATGTTCACGAGCCAAATAGAATGCCCCAGCATTGGTAACATTCTAGTTTCTAGAGCGTTGAGGGTGTCTTCATCGCCACCCAACGGCTAAGAGAGCAGGAGGGTTGAGAGAGAAGGGTAGCTACAAGGAGAATAAACGAGCATGGACCATTACAAGACTGTTTTTATGTAGTGGATCGTCTCAGTAGGTTCAGTAGAGAGTATCTCCCCCTGTAAACGTGTAGAGTATCATAATCTACAATATCCAACACCAACCCTCTCACTTTTAATCGATCGTGTCAGAATGTCACTCATTGCCATACGCTCTCAGCCTTGTAGAGTTACACCCCGGTAATTGCACAGTAACACAACAATATAGCTCACGATAACAGATTAATCGTCTTGCCGTGTTCTTGGAGACAGTCCTCACGCCGCAACATTCACCACCCGCGGGCCCTGGGGCGGCTGGCTCGCAGCGAGATTGCACTGGCGGAAGAGGCGGATCTCATCTTCACCGAAGGCGCCGACCACGCTGTGCAGGACGCCGTGGTTATTAAAGAGCACGAGGTCGCCTTCTTCCCAGTCATGAGGGTAGACAAGGCTCGGTGCGATACCAGGGCGCTGGAGGTTGTGGACAATGTCACGCACGCGGGAGAGATCGTCGATGACAGTGCCGTCACGTAGGTGGATCTTACGCACGACGGACGGGTGGATCTGCAACGCGAGACGGCCTGTGACCGGGTTCTTCCAGACCATGGGCAAGATCTGGACGTCCGAGGGGTGTTCGATGGGCGGGAGCTCGTCGAGGGCCACCTCCTTGTCCTCAGAGAACATGCCCAGACCGTCTGGGCGCGACTTAGCCGTCGAGATCCAGACGTACGGATGGGGCGCGTACTCAATCTTGGAGGTTAGCACGAACTCTTTGTCCTCAGCTGAGAGCTGATCAAACATTGTGTATCCGGACACGAAGGCTGTGGTGCCCAGCGGTACGGGGAGCGTGTCGTTGCTCCCATCGTCGTAGAGCAACGTCTGGCGACGTCCCGAAGGAACTTTGACCGCCAGTAACGACGTCACCCGTGGAGGGTGGTAGCCCCCGTACAGTGCGGCGTCGATGTGCCACCGGTAGAAGCGCGTATAGTCGAGGTCCATCTCCTTTGGGATTACGGTCGAGTGGAATGTCCGATGATGCGGGTGCTTAAGTGTGATGTTTTGCAGGCCTTCATACTCGGCCACGAAGCCGTTGCCGATCACCTGCACCTCGGGCTGGTGTGGCACCGTCTTCAGATCTGGGTGCAGGATGGACCGTTTTGCATCAATGGTCTTGCCATGCCCGTAAGAGAGGGCTTGTGGGTCGAAGCGCCGGGTAAGTTCAGCTTGGCTCTTGGGTGTCAGCTTCAATTGGGACTTGATGCACACGACATTGTGCGTGTAGAGCGCTGTACGGAGCACGTCAAAGTCCGCGTCAGTAAGATTTTCTAGGTCGACGTTGGATAGCAAGGCTCCGAGGTCAGGCTTGGAGGGGTTCATGAGCTGAACAGTAATTGCCGACGTCATTATGAGAGTTTGGGGGCTTTTTTGTTGTGATTTGAGGACTCTTGTTGGTCGTTGGTGAGGATGTGGATTATTGGCAGGCCAGGGTGGTAGGAATAGTCGCTATCTTTTTATATTCCCAGGTGTGTTCTTAATGATAGAGGCACCCTCGTACATGTTCGTACATGGGAGACCGAAGCTGAAGGAATGGCCCGATACCCACGGCAGGTGCCGATACTGACGGCAGGTCCTTATCTCTCAATCCCCATGCCTAGTGTAGTCTCCGCCGTGAACGCGCAGCAGAAATAAAATTCTGATCAGATCAAGTGATTATTGAGAAGTCCTGGATTTCGGAGCTCGCCGACACTAGAAGATTTTCGTATGCTGCGCTACTGTTATCACTTCTGATTTGTGTAATTCCTTACCTATCACATTATTAGAGTCTATGATCTTCACAAAAAGTTCACTCTTCTATCCTTTATTTTCTGATTTCAACAGTGATTAGTTCAATTTGTCCTTGAGATAACTTTGTTGTTTTAAACACCCTATGCCAAGACCATGGCTGCCTCATGCCAAAGCCTCTTCGTAACAAGGGGTTAATGTCGGATTTTGGAGCTGACCGAAACTACTGGAGAGTGACTTTACCTACTGCTTCCTAGGCGCCAGCGTGCCACTTCTGGTCTATATATTCCTTGTCTGTAGATGCAACGTAAAACTTATGCGCTAAAGTTAGGTCCAGAGGCGGCTGTACGTATTGATCCACAACCGTTAGCACTGATAATTTTCGGTATAGGGGGCCCTGAATATTGGATATTGCTAGAGAATGTCCTAGCTTGCGGATTTTCTAGTCCTGTAATTTTCGTTTGAACGATGGGCGCTTGCTCTTTTATTATTTTTAGTTACAACGCGGGATTATTACGGCCTCTTCATTAGCATTGACAGGAGTGCTGCAGAGCAACAAGCCGTCGAGATCTACGTGCTGCTGCTCGCATTCGGACTGCGTTATGCTTGGTAATGTCCCTTATATTTGCTTACTGGTAGCTCTTGGCTTGGAGAGAATGATTGAGAAATGAGGGATAGAAGATATTGAAACTCTGTGAAGATTACAACTATAGATGCATAGGTCTCCTATGAATACAAGATAGACAAGAGCCGCCTTCCTGTTGGTGCACGCTCTCTATCTACCGGTATCTGTCTACTGTAAAAGCCGTCATGTGTTCTGAGCATATCGGATTGCGTCAACCTCAAAAGTCTCGTTCGCAATAGGATACGCAAGCTGCCATCTCAGAGACCCTTTGCATTTGCGCAAGAAATTAATCAAGGAGCATCAATTCTAATACACAGCCCTATTTTTCACCGGTTCTTGTTGGAATGACAATCAATCATACGACTAGTATGAGCAAGTGTGAAGTGCGTCTGATATTATTATACATATCTAATGGTACAGAGAAATCGTCTATGGTACAAGAATAGGGGGCAGAGCTCCCATGGTCACGTGATATAGTTTAGTGGCAATCTAGTGACAACTCGGAATAGCTCCATTACCATACGAGATGGCTGGATACCGTGCTGATCCAACAGTTCTCACACAACATGGTCGCTTTTATCTCCATTCAGTGATCTCCGTGTATGCAGAATGCAGCATCGCAGGGGGCTTGAAACTCGACCTTTGACTGAGCTTAGCGGAGAGCTGGATCAATGGCATTCCAAAGATTGCCTTCTTCTACTGCGTCACAGGTACGCAGATTACTATGTCGAACCAACCTGAAAACGCTCCGCACGCTCTCCGAGTCAGGACATAGAACGCCTGAAGGGCGGAGGGACGATGTCCACGTCGACGAAGGATTAGAAGTGAGAGAGACAAGGGTGAGAGAGACGAGAGACAGAGAGGACTCGAGGCTCTGGATAGCTAGCAATAGGGGCTGCCTATGTACTATCTGGAGTCTGTTGAGCAGAGTCGCGCCAAGGCCTCGACACGTGACGTGAAGGATCTTTCATCTTGGCACGCGACAAATAACTTCTATCCTTCTTGCACGTGTGAAAGTGCAAATTGATGGCAAGCCTTTTCGCTTTGCCGCTTCCAAAGCATCTTGGGTTTGGGGAGCTATGACAGCAGCGGTGTTGCGATTCTCAAGTTCAAGAAACTGTTTATCAAGCAAAGGTGACGGAGGTGGGCATTCGCCAATACCAAGATTCGTTGAGAAAGTTGAGGAGTTGCTCAGTTATTTCTGCTCTGAGCGCAGCTGATTAATTTAATAATAATTAGTCTGAGTGGACCCCTTTTTCGTCGCTGGTTGCACATGGCCCAATTCACCTTTCTACCTAGGTAGTTTGAGCTGGCCCTCGCCTAGCTCGCCATGCAAAGCCCAGATGGAACTCGTAATCTTTACTTCAAGGGGTTATCCCGGTACTAACGAAAGTGGGTACAGGGGAAGTCTTTGCCACTGGTTGCTTGGCAAGCGGTGTCATCAGCGTGACAGTAAACTAAAGTTGTACACGTAAACATGATAGATCTGATGCTAATCATTCAAGTTTCTTTCTGATAGCATAGTACGTAGTACTGCACGGTATTAGAAGTGGTTGTAGATGATAAATCTTTAGCGTAGGGGAGTGAGGTTTAGCGAGATTACAGGAACTATTATTCGTTAGGACAGCAATACTTGGTGAAGCACTAAAAGGTCAGTGACAGGGGTATCAAAGACAAATTTTAAGGGGACGGGACCACTGGACCGGGGTCTCGATCGCTGGTTCCAGGCCCAGCAGCCTCCTCCCTTGTTCGGGAGGTGGTCTTGAAATCACCCAACAGACCTTAGGCCTCCTCATCGTCCTATTCGGTCTGTCTTTGATATGAGTCCCACATCGGCCTGCCAATTACCAGTGGGTCTTTATCAAACCCCCGAGTGATTATCATGATTTGTGGGGCCCCGGATCCATCATGTTACCATCGGGTTCCTTGTTCAGGTTGGACCACGAATGCATGGGGCAGGGACTTGAGCCAACCGTTTGCTTTAGGTAGGCAAGATTGGTCAAATGCCTGAAATGGCCAGGAAGTTCCTTCTCAGTTTGGAAGCATTCCTCGGTTCCTCAAAGTTGGACATATACATCTACGAGCAAAAAATAGGCGACCTGGCATAAGGTATGGTTCTCACATTTCACACCCAATTTGTACATCAGTCATTATGCCTTTCGCGGACATTGCCAATGTTCCACTCTCCAAGTTCAAGAAACAGGATCCAGAATTCGGTACAGACCATATCGAGCTAATTCGGACCGTCTCGCGTGTGCCTGGAAATCCAAATTACTATGAAAAAGATGGACTACGAACGGAAGGAGACGGCGCTGACCATGATCACTATAACCCTGTGGGTAGACAACCAACGAGCTTTTGCACAGTACAGCTACTGACTATCGAACAGCGCTCAACCGGCTTCATACTCACAATTACGGGCGGGGCTGTTGCCTTTGCTGGGAGCCAGATATATCCGTTGCTCACGCTGACCCTGGGCACAATTATTGCTGCAGATCTTCATTCAGACGATCTCTATATTTGGATTATTACGGCCGGCATCCTGACCACTGGTGCTCTTAGCCCTTTTGTTGGGCCTCTGGCGGATCTCATCGGTCGTAAACCAGTCCTTCTGATCGGTATTGTCTGTTCAATCATTGGGTGCATCATTTCCTCTGCAGCACCCACGGGTGGCGTCTACCTGGTTGGACAAGTCTTCCTCGGAGCTGGAACTGTGATACAAGAGCTCACCTCGATATCAATCGTGGCCGAGATTGTTCCGACAGCAAAGCGGCCGATATTCGCGGCTATCTTTCTGACTGCAATCATCCCATGGACGCCTGGGACGATGTATGCCAACTGGATCGCAGAGTCCAGTTGGAGGTGGACCGGACTGTGTCTCGGCGTTTGGGACTTACTGGCCTTCGCCCTCGTAGCCGTCTGGTACCGCCCTCCACCACGGGTAAACGGTCTCGGCCTCTCAAGAAGACAGATACTGTCTCGTGTCGACTTTGTCGGAGGTGGAATCGCCATTCTTTCTGTTCTCCTTATCCTTGTTGGCATCAATAGTAGCACTTCTCATTCATGGAGATCTGCTCACGTACTTGGACCACTTATCACTGGAGCTTTATTGGCGCCCGTTTTCGGTCTGTGGGAGTTTTATGGCGCCAAATTCCCTCTTTTCCCTCGACGGCTTGTACATGTCCCTCGGCCCTTCTTTTGTATGCTGATTGTCATCTTTGCGGCTGGAGTCAACTACCTGCCACTTGTGGCTTTTTGGCCTGTCCAAGCGATCAGTGTCTACGAAGCTGACCTATTTCACCTTGGTATTTACGGACTTCCCATTGGGACATGCATTCTGGGAGGTGCAATATTATCAGCTTTGCTCCTTGCTGCATTCCGAAGGCATGTGCAATGGGTAATGTTTGCCTTTTGTGTTATCCAGACTGTTGGTAAGTTTATACCACTATTGCTTTGTCTGAGGTAACAGGGCTTCTAACAGCTATCAGCATGTGCCTGTATGATTGTAATCGACCCCTACAACATCAACACAGCCTGGGCACCTCTTGTACTCGCACTCTTAGGCACAGGTGGTGTGCTGGTTCCGAACCAGGTAATAATTACTGTTATCACACCTGACGACCTAATAGCATCAGTTACCTGCCTGACGGTTGCCCTGCGCGCAATTGCTCAAACAATTGCGTTGGCTATTTTTTACAACCAATTGACTGACCAGGTGACTAAATATACCATTAAATATGCAGCCACCGACATAGTGCAAGCTGGCTTCACTAGTTACACGGCCATCACTGACTTTGTGCGTGGATTAACTTCAGCACCCTTTGATCAGCTTGCTGTTGATGTACCAAAGCTAGCTCAGAACCCTGCTGCGGCTGAGGCTTTGAAGCAGGCAATGGTCTTCGTATTTAATCAGTCATTTCGTCATCTTTGGAGGATCACTATTGCGTTTGGCGTCATTGGCTGTCTTGCATCGGCAGCTATGGGGTGTGTGAGCCAATACATGGATGAGCATGTTGCTGTTGTGATATGATCGGTGGTGTCTATTGTGCAAGCAAAGACAGAGAGGAAGAAACACAATCATGCATGGTTGACACTGTATTGATAGGCAAATTGGATTGCCTTAGCTTGACCATGGAGAGAGGATGAAACCTTGATCAAAAAGGAATGGACTGAAGGCCTTGAGGATGTCCTCGAGGTCGACTATGAACGATTGTCACGACAACAGCACCCAGGGCTCTATTATTATCGACCAGGATCTTCGAGGGTTGCCTAAACATGTAGGCTAGATATGTTTTCGATTTCGAAACGATGGAATACTTACTCACTGATATGGTCTATATAAGACCGACTCGAGATCTTCTCTGGATACTAAAGCAAGAGCATTCATAAACACAATGAGATCTATTCCCAGTTTGATTATTCCACGCCATTTCTCGTGAACACATTTACCTGTGTATTATTATTACCTTGATTCGGTTTTAGAGCTTGCTGTAGGATCCACCAATCATTGGCTCTTCATTAAGAATTAAGTGTGCACATGAAAGCACTGGGAACTGTCATGAATGAGGGGTTACAACCTAAAGATACCCTGTCTTTTTGCAAGTCGTCCTCCTGCCTGCCTTAGTGGCGTTCCAAGACCTGACCGACACGGATCAATTTCCAAACAAAGTAATTAATTTGTATCCGGCATTGAAAGCTGGCAGGGTTGCTTACAGAGTAAGTTAATCCATATTCAGCTTCTGGCCAAAGTGAGGCTAACTCATTAAGTTAATGGATAGAAATTTTGGTCAGCTGCTCAGAGAAAGTTCTTTCCCCACAATTAATGAATGACTGATGGCATAATTCTTTTCTTTGAAGAGAAATCATTGTGAACACACCACCTTCATGCAGGAGTAAGTTCATTACCATATTATTACAGTAATAAGTTGCTAACTTTTGCTTCCCCACAAATACAATCAGCTCTTGGTCTGGTTCAAGAGCTCCCTGGTTTCATGCATCAACTGCTCTAGAGCAGCATGGCCGTTCCTCTTTAGCCGAGGCTTTACCTTCTAAGCGCAGAATGTGACAAATATCTCTTTCCCTAGATAGTAAGCCTAATAAACTCCATTCCTATACACTGCACATCCTTGGAACTTGCATCTGGCTCACAGTCGGTTAAAGACACTGCTAAACTCTCTAATCCGGCTGGAACAGAACTGTAATTTGAGCTGGATGATGATTCCAGGCCTTGTTGTTGAGGTGCCTCGACACAAGCCAATAGTGGTCTTGGCATTGCCCGTGTCACTCATGACACGGGCACAGACCTACATGTTTTGCTGATTCGCGGATGACACGCACATGTGCGGCCATTGACCGTCGTGCACCTAAATCAGATGATGATATGTCTACCATCTGGCGTAGTCCATCAATCAAAACATCAGTTGCAAACACCACGACATGTGCGTTTGATGTCCAAAGGTCAACCGAGAACCATCGTCAATTGAGATGAGATAGTTCAGAGTAGTCTGCACCATGAACTCCATCACCAGTCCAAGGGAATCAGATCTCCTCTGTCGTAGCTCTGTCGCTGGATCCTGTTGTCAGAAACGTAGGCTCTCGTCGGCGGAGAGGTGGAGGGGATGATATTTAATGGTATTCAGCTATGAACCTATGTCCTTTGGACAACGATTCTACACTTGAGGAGGGTAGGATCGTTGTGAATATCTCAGTACGATTTGTACTGTCCTGATCACGCTAAGGGCCAATGCTTGGCATCCCTTGTCACGTGACTATGGGCGGTGACACCTGTTCTCTCCGCTGAGAAACATGAATACCAGTACCTTTTTGAGGGAATCAGGCCATGGGGGTTTGTCCAGAAGGGGAAAGGTCAAGTCAGGATAAATGAATGCTCTGATTTTTCGTATATAGGGGTGACCTCATGCGGTCTTATATAGATATGAAAAGGGAAGAAACAGAGAGATTGAGCTCAGTGTTGCCGTCAATGTTCGTAGAGGGTTCGTACACCGACCTCCTATCATTGTTAGTAAATTGTCACTCAGCTGTAAGCAATCAACAGGGATTGATGAATCCAGTCATCTTATCTAAGAGAAATAGCTGCAAGTTGTCGATTCGTATATTAAGGCATCGTATATTACGGCTGGCGCTCAACTATGCAAGGTATCATCGTCGTGGGGGCGGCGATGAAGGATTCAGACTGCCTAATTAGGAATAGCGTCGTGAGAGGAAACAAGTGAAAAATGATCTGATTGGCTAGGGAGAAACGAGTGTTGTTGCCATCAGTCATATCTAGACGTTGAATCAGGCGTCAGCCTGGGCGTCGATTTGGGGAATGTTCAAGGGACAATTGATCGAGCGTTGATCCGAGCGTCGATCAATCGTCGATTTGGTCGCCGATCTGATGAGGGAGTGATATGAAGAAATGGTCGTTTGATATCGGGGCAGACGTCGAGGCATATCAAACGAGAATAGAGTTTATGGTCACGTGAGACCTGCTGTCTTGGCTGTGTGCTGGGAGTTGTCTTGGCAAAGAGGATCTAACCCTGGTCCTCTGATTGGCTGTCTCCAACACTTTTCCAGTTAAACGACCGAAAATCCATTTGTCTTGCAGACAGGAAGAGATATCGATCTTGTTGAGTCGACAGCATATATACGACTATGACTGAGGTGGATACAGATGTGTATATTCATTATACGACTTGTATGTATGCGTGTGCGTTGGAGTCTAAGTTACAGGAATAGAGCTCTAGTGGCTCCTGTAGTCACGTGACAATTAGGAATAGCTCCACCACGGTACGAGTAGGCTGAATACGGTGCTGATCCAACAGATCTACGTAGCAAATTCAGTCAACGCCAAGCCAGAGATTTCCCACATACTGAGCATGTCACGAGTACTTGTGTTCAATTACAAATAAGGTGGAGTCGAACTTTCAGGCAATTCAAGCGATGGATTGTCACACAAGTGTCACGATGGTTGTAGCTAAACTCTCTTACGTTGAAGAACGACGAATGATTGTTCTCGGTCCCACGACGGCCATGATAGTCACAACAGCGGCCACGGTAACTGTGATGACTGCCAAGCCTCGGTGCCAGTCTAACTTTCCTAACTCTTGATTTTGCGTGCTCGAGATAGCTTGGACACGGCCGTCTCGTGTCTTTGTGCTGGTGACCACTTCATCGACATCGATGTTTCCTGGTTTCTGCCACGTCTGACTGGTTTCCAAATCTTGACCGCCTGTCTCACCGAATCGAAGCCTTAAATCTCTTAACAATCTCTGTACTGCATCCGGAACTGAGCTTGAGCACCGCTCCTCCATGGGTAAGGACCAATAACTTGAAACTTGAAGGAATTCATGATTCTGAAAAGCTCCCTCCCGAAACCATTCACGATGTTCCTGCAAACATTTAGAACATAGATCCGCATCCGGACAGTTCTTGCAGACAAATCGAGATCCGTTAATTTCATCGGAACAGACCTTACAATAAACCTCATGCGGAGAAAATTGCTGCTCGAAGCAGATACGAGCATTATCGAAATCTTGCAAATATATCAAGCAGTGACCCAGTTCCTCAAAGCCAGGGAAGCACTCCTTCGATTTGCTCGTGAGTATTGTTTCTGACAGTTGACAGACCGACCGGGGCAATGTCTCAATTGTAATGCTCTCAGAGGTTGGGAGAAGGTTGGAGCAGTAGACTCGAATCTGATCGAACATGGAAGGATCGTTAGCGGCCCAATCTAGAGCATTCCTTCCATACCCGTCAAGTGCTAGAGGATCACTACCACCCTTGAGCAGCGAAGCAACGACCTCGTCATCGGTGTTATAGACCGCTAAATGAAGAGGCGTCCTAGAAAATAGGTCCTTTGCGTTGACATCAGCGCCTAATTCCCGGAGTTGGTCCACTAGGCGAAGGTCACCGTGCTTAGCAGCAAAATGGAGTGGCGTGGGGCCTCCATGGCGATGGTCAGGTATCGAAGGATCTGCGCCACATAAGATGAGACGTTGTATAAGGCCATATGTCTGGCAGCGTAAAGCAGCTAGAAGAGCTGTACCATACTGCCCACCCTGAGCATTAATATCAGCACCTGCATCAAGTAGTATTTGCACCACTTTCTCAGACCTTCTCCAGGAAGCTGCCTGTAATGCATTGCCATACTGCCCACCCTGAGCACTAATATCAGCACCTGCACTGACAAGTATACGAACTACCTTCGCATCACCATCGTAATATGCTGCCTGTAATGCGCTTCCTGACTCACCGGTATATTTGTTAATAGAAGCACCGTTATCCAACAGTGATTTAACAACCAAGGATTGCCTGTGACTTGCTGCCTGCAGTAATGGTGTTTCCTGAGAGTAGTTTTGAATGTCGAGAGTTGCCTCCATTCTGAGGAGAATCTCCACCACCTTGATGTGTCCCCACCGTGCCGCATAATGCAATGCCGTCTTCCCTTGTCATCAGCCTCATTAACGTAAAGGTCGTGGTTTAACATGTGTTCAACAACATCGGTCATATTAGCACTAGAGGCTGCATGTAAAAGGGATGAGCAGAAGGCAGGACATTTATCTGGCCAAAGGTAGAGAACCCGATAGAGTCGTATCCATTTGGGAATAATTTGCTGCAGGAGCTGGATTTCTTCTTGCATGTCTTGACTTCGATATCTCCCGGCTTCTTCGGCATGAGCGAACAGGCTGAGCATGGCATATGTGATCAATGGTGAGTCATACATCAGCTTTTCTCGCATCTCTTGTATCTCATGTTCTCGTAGTTCTCGTCTCTCATGTTCTTCTGGAGCATGGTGTTCTTCCGTGACAAGATAGTAGAGACATGATTGATATAGTGTTGCTTGAGATTGGAGGATCACCTCGCCCTTGTCGGGTGCCACGGTCAGATGCGGAGATATAGTTTGACCCTTTCCTTCTAGGAGTTGTAGCAGCCTTAGTCCCTGCTCTAGTAGAAATTCCTTTACCGATTGATGGGCGACCTGCACAATCATTTCCTCATTGTCCTCTTGTTTGGCAACTTCGGCAAGGCCGCCAGATAGTGCGTTAATACGTCGCTTCATGATGTCATCCGTTCGGATGGAGTCGCTTGTCTCGTGACGCCGACTCCCGGGTGGAGAGACCACAATTTGGTTTGTGGCCATAGCAAACCGCATGTCACCGCCCATAGTCACGTGACAAGGGATGCCAAGCATTGGCCCTTAGCGTGATCAGGACAGTACAAATCGTACTGAGATAT
>QQXO01000043.1:0-110150 GCA_003709845.1 Chaetothyriales sp. CBS 134916
CTTGATCGTCCCCTGATTCAACGTCTAGGCTGACGCCTGATTCAACGTCTAGATACGACTCATCGCAGCAACACTCGTTTCTCTCCAGCCAATCAGATCATTCTTCACTCATTTTTCCTTCTGCGACGCTATACCTAATTCGGCAATCCGAATCCTTCATTACCGCCCCCACAACAATGATACCTTGCACAGCTGAGTGCCAGCCGCAGTATACGATGCCTCTGTATACGAATCAACAACTTACAGCCATTTCTCTTGGATAAGATGACTGGATTCATTGCTCCCTGTCGTTTGCTGACAGCTGAGTGACAATGTACTGACAATGATAGGTGGTCGGTGTACGAACCCTCCACGAACATTGACGGCAACACCGAGCTCGATCTCTCCGTCTCATCCTTTTTCATATCTATATAAGACCGCACGAGGTCACCCCTATATACAAAAACAAGAGCATTCATTTATCCTGACCTGATCTTTCCCTTCTGGACAAGTCCCCCATGGCCTGATTCCATCAGAATTGGTTGGGTCTCTGCCGTGAAATGCACACAGAGAGTTGTGCAGCCAAGACATCCTTACTAGTGCCTTCTATGAAACTGGTTGACTGCGAGACGGGTGATGTTAGAGTCTTCCAAGGATGGAAGGCAAAGAGGAGGATCAGAGATATCTAGATTGGGTTGGAATTCTCTATGTCTAGGACAGTACAAGACTCAACGCTTGGAGAGTCACCGGATACTCCTACTCCCCTCGCATACTTATCACATCCTGGTCGTAATGCAGCAGTCCGCCAGGCCTGACTGCCTATTCCACAGCCTCTGAACTAGAGGTCCTTTGGCTCGTACAGTTCTAGTTCTGCCTATTGCCTTGCACAGCCGTCCATACTAGTAAACTGCTGCATGATTCAGCCTTCACTGTTGTCAGCCTAGTAACTGGAGGTATCGACAGCCTTGTCAGGCTGATATCAGAGAGGCAGCCTTGTCATTCATGACAGGTGACATCGTTACGGCAGCGAATCATCCATATGTGACTCTGAGCTACGTTTGGGAGCAGATTTGAAACAGTTCCGCCGCTGTGAGGCGCTTCTGAAAGAATTGCCTGCCACAATTGAAGATGCAGTCACTGTGACGCGGAAGCTAGGTTTTCGGTATCTCTGGATCGATCAGCTTTGCATTGATCAGAAGCATTTTGCTAAGTAGCTGCTCCAAATGGACTCCATCTACTGGAACTCTGACCTTAGTATTCTGTTGAAGGCCTTTTCATGGGGTTGTGTTGGATATCAGCTTTTCCGACATCTAGGCGAATTGGTTTCCCTAGTTGGTCCTGAGCAGGATGGACAGCTCCAGTTTAATGGAATGTGTCGGAGGTGGAAAGGCTTTGGACAGACCCAAGCATCAACATTGCTTTTTGAACTAAACGATGGCCAGATTGTCTACTATGATTCGTTACAGGACTCCTGCCATGAATTGAACAGGACCCTAGCTCTATCGAATTACATTCACATTTCGGCCTGGACAACAACGATCAAAATGCTCGAACGCAACTCTAGGAACAGATATCATGCGAAGAGCACATACATCGCGAGAATCGACCTGGGAGATGGATGCTTTGTACATGGGTGGTTCCAACCGACGAGAAATAAAGAATTGTCGACGGATCTCACATGTATTGGCATCCTTATGGGCCATCATGACATTGAGAGATGGAGTTGGGTTAGTAAGACTGGGCCCGCACTCATGGTTGTTGGGAATTCTGACGGTGTGATGGAAAGGGTCGAATTTGACTGGCTTGATCAATTAAACTATGACATTTTCCAGCCAGATGGGACAGAAGGGGAGGTTGGGTTTCTTTGGGCGAACCCGGTTAAAAACCACCTTCCGAAGTTGTCGACGTCCTGGGCAGCAAATTCGGTTGGGGTAGAGCTAGCCGCCTAATACCTTTAATTGTCCTTACAACATTCTTATTTTCAAAGACGAGCAGTGTCAAGTCCCCATAGAGCCCTTGATAAGAGGCGGTAGTTTCCATGACGGAGAATGGAAGACCGTTGACAGCTTGTGTTGGCTTCAATGTCAATCATTATGTTCACGCCAATCACGACCCCGCATTGGAGATCGGCTACGGTGATGTCGGCGGCCCTCTCGGCGTCTGAAATGAGTGTCTCTGTCGTCGGCGCTGGACGATCGTCGTCGGTGCCTCTGCCTCTCTCTTGAAGCAGAGCGTCGTCTGTGTAGGTGTACCTTGTCATGGCTGCGGTGGCCTCTGGTGTGTCGATCTCCCTCACGGCTTCTGCTGCGACTGTGCCTTCGGTCTCTCCGTCGGTTGTGCCCGTGCCTTCTGCGATACTCCTTCAATGCATAACTAAGCTCCTTGTCCTGCTGGTCGGTATTGCCGTCTAATCGCTCAATTTCCTCTGAATGGCCTTGTGGCTGGTGTGACGAGTGGCTGAACCCAATTCCAGAGCTCCCAGTATGCTCTTCCGCCGACTCTTTCAGAATCTTGTCCACTTCGCGCCGATCACCAAGAGGCCGGGTATTGGCATTCGCTCTAGGCGCGACTGGCAAGCCAAGCGCTCTTGCCAAGGCATCCTCTTCGGCCTCTTTGATTCGCTTGATCTCTTCTGCCCGCTCCCTTGCCGCCGCTGCAGCAGGGTCTTGAGTATCGTGAGAGTCCTTTGCCTTGTCTCTTGTGTACCAACTGAGGTCTTTGCCCTGGTTGTATCTACCGACAGGGGCGTGGAGACTGTGACCCAGATACTGCTCTCGATGGGAGGAACTCTGAACATCGCTCCACTTGAAGTCTCCAGTTCCGCCACGGGATCCTTCTTTCCGTACCGTAGCGAGGAGATCCATCTTGGAGAGCGCGACGTAGCCGTGACTGAGGCAGCTACGTGGCCAAGGTGCAGGATGGCCACTGCCCAATGGCCTATAGGTCTATTGGAAGGGACTGAGAAGACACCGAGAACTTTTGTTCGATTAATAGGAGTGTCCTCAGCAGAGCACTTCTTATTACCAGCACAGTCATACAGTACTGTAGTCAAAAAAAGGATATTGTTTCCTAGTAAAAAGGGATTAGCCCATAGACTCGAGTTCGGAGATCGGTTGCTGACAACAAGTGGGGCTCTACTTGAAACGCCCCACTTGCCCTCCACGACCCTACTGTACCACCACCACCTCCTCCCATCTACTACTAATGCCATCTTGGGCTGATCGGCTTCATGTCTAGCCGCTTAGTATGCCTGCGCTTTCGCTGCGCTCTGTCATTGTTGGATTTATGAAATCATCCCCTGTCAACCTGGCAGGGTCAGACGTCATTAATCTTCCTCACTTTTCTTACCTGTCACTGCCTAGTCTCTACTGTGCGCGACGTGCCGCCAACACTTCACTGACCATCATACACTACACAGAGAGCAAAGAGGGATTGTCTCCGCACCCTTCTGCTTTGCTCATCTGACAACATATCTGTTCTCTGCCCATTCAATGCTCGTCGTTCAGCGAGGCTGTCCAATACCAATAAGAGACCATGGAGGCTGATCGGCGTCCTTTCCAAGCTGTCAGCATTAGCCTGTCCAGCGTCGAGACTGGCTGGGATAGATATGCTAGAGATGACTTTTCTCGACCTCCCCATTCGAATTGGCGATGCAACTTGACGGCAATGTCACAACGGCACAACCTGTACTTTATGGCATCAAGAGAAGACATTCTCGTTTTCGAACCCGACTTTCCCTTCCAGAAGCTAGGGAAGACACCGAAGCTGTTGGTCCCTCCCGCTCTGGCGGAGCCCCTAGCATTCGGCTATCTGGACTCCCTAGGCAACTCGCCAGGTCCACACCCTCATGCTATCAACCATCTAGTTGTAGGGGACTTAGGTTCGGAGGAGATTCTGCTTGTGTCGACCGATTCAGGAAATATTGCCGCTTACCACACGAAGGCCATCTTCGATGCGGCACAGAAAGACCCCTTCAACTTTAGCCCGGACGGACGAGCCGACTTCGTGGGTCTTCGGCCGTTCCTTTCTCATTGGGTCTACGAGTCAGCCTGGGGTCTCGCTATACACCGAGAAGCGCGTATGATCGCAGTCTCGGCAAATACCCCTAGCTTCATCCAAACCAGCGATCCTAGCGCCAAGATCACTGTGTTTGCATTCGCACTTACCTCACCTACCAACCCAACAGGCGCAAGCGGCGATGAAGAGCCTACAGTCTCTGGCAAAGACCAAGCAGAGTGGCATGACTGGGTGCCCGCTACTCACAGCCTGACAATCCCGCCTCGAGATCGCAATTACAAGATTGTTCTTGCTGGCGAAAATGGGCACGCCACGAACATCCCTTCGATCTCATTCGTCAATACCCGTGAAGATTCGGAAGGCTCTTGGCTTCTCTCATGTGATATTCATGGCGATCTCAAGTGCTGGCAGATCTGGAAGGCCACCTGCTTTCGCACTTGGAACTTTGCAGAAACGCCAGACCCCTGGCGAAGGCGGCGTCAGAGACAGACTGATGGCGGATGGATGGTTGCCGCACTCGATCATGTCGCTTTTCGGCCTGCTCACACACTGCAAACTTTTGTGGGTCATAGTAAAGTCCCTCAATACTACGGCTACATGGGAATGGGACACAGTTACAACACCACCAACGTGGTTCGGTTGAAAACGCCTGGTCGCAGCCAGAGGCATCCGTTAAATGCCGAAGCATCAGACGAGGAAGAGAACGAGGTGCCAGATCCAGAAGAGATTGGAGAGCCTTGGTCTGAAAGTGATTCTGATGCGGAAGCGGAAGATCAAGGACCTACTGTCCTCCGCAGCGAATTCTCTTCACAGTGTCAGCCTGCAGAAGGTTCCCAAAGTGTTGGCCCAACTCAGCTCCAGGAGACTTCTTCGATGAATGTCAATAGCACCAGTCGTCAAAATGAGTCCCCGTCTCGGCCTACTCACCATCCTGTAAGACAGGTTTCCGGTGAAAATAACGGCTCGCCGGGCAGCATTGAAGATGACGACACAGCAGCTTCGACCAGCGAGCTGGAGTCAATGGACACTGAAAGCGAAGACGTTGAGGACCTAGAGCCTCTCGGCCGAGTGATGGACGAAGAGATTGAAGGCGGTTCCGACGACGACTCGGCCTCATATGTCGACAGCATTCGTAGCCTGACTTACCTCTCTGACCAGACTCAAAGAACCAGCATTGAGGTTGAGACTGGCCCGTTACCTCCTACCACAAGCCCTGAAGTTTCTGGAGATGATGGGGAATGGTCTCGATCAAACACGGCTCCTGCCACCAAGCGTTCACTTGAATCTCAATCAGGCCCTGTGGATTCAAGACCTATGCAAATCCCGTCCATTCCCACCCTTCACTTATCGCAGTCCCATCTCCGCCTTATCAACCTCCCCCGCAGTCGCTCCCCTCACTTCTTCTGCGCCAACATTCTGAAGCAGGAGCTCCCAGATCTGTATAATAATATGCAGAACAGTAACCTTCAGAGACTCAATATGCTTCAGCAAATCCCAGAGCTAGGGATTATCGTTATTGGCTCCCAACTTGGTCGTGTGGCAGTCTGTTCTCTCACACGCGCCATTCCCAACTGCATCCTTGGCATCAGAGTAGACTGGATTTTACCCACACGACGGCAAGAAAGGAATGGTGCGCGACCCAAGAATCATGAGCTCCTTGGAATAGCCGTGGCGCCGATCCAGGGTAGACAATCAGCTTCTCCCGACCCGTATGATGATGATGGCGAAACCTGGGCTAAAGATTGCAAAGTGGGCGGCGTAGATACTACTTTTGATGACCAAATTGTCGTCCTCTCCAACCTCGACAGCCACGACCATGACTCTTGGAGTTCTGAAGATGACTCTCAGCGCCAACAAGATAAGCAGAGAGCCTCCAAGAAATCTAGACAGAAGCAGAGTGAACCTGAAAGGAGATCATCATGGGCTACAAGCACAGAATACCGACATTGGCCCGACAAGCCCAAGCAGGGTGAAGACTGGGAGGCGATCGAGGGCACGAGGCGCTATCGACTGATGATGACTTATGCTGACATGACAGTATTGACTTACGAGATTGGAAGAGGACTGGAAAGAGACGAGATTTCTGTGGCCAAGGAAGGCGGAGGCGATGTGGAGCTGTGAACAATAAGCTACAGCCAAGAAGGGAAGTTTACGGTTCTCTTGACGTCGACCGCAACAAAAATACTTTTCGGGTTTTTAGGCGCCCCAAACGGAGAAAACGAAATGGGGACTTAGCTTTACCAAAATCAAGGCGCCTGGACTCCTCCACCGTCTTAATTCCCCGAAACCATATTCTCACCTCGTAGCATTTCACCGTCCTATTCTTGGTTGAATCCAATTCCGAATACAATGGGAATCCCTGTAATACAAGGCAACGCTCGTACTCGAAGCTGATGAAACCAAGCCTCCTTTTCCAAGATGGAGCCTTCTTTTGCCTTCGACAGTCACGTCATTTTGAGGCAACGACCGAAATTGAGGGCGATGGTTCAAGGCGATGGCGGTGGAGGTGGCAAAGACGAGGGGCTATGAAGTGTGATGGACAAGCAAGCTGATGATTTATCGCGTGCGAAAGGGGGCTATTGAAACAACAAGATATGAATTGAGCCAACTGGCTCAGCCAACAACTGCACCCATAGCTCCACTGCGAAAGATCCATCAACTGAAGACAAACAAGGTACCTAAGATTGATAACCGGGTCACTAGGCCGATGACGATGTCAGGTCGTGCTGGCAGGGCTTTCTGCGCGCCAGCTGTGGAGAATCCTTTCTATCGTTCCCGACTATACCAGTTTCATCTTCAGCTTCGTCTTCCATCCCCTGTGCAACAATTTCAGTCAAAATCTACTAGTATGTCGTAAATGGGGTGGAAAGACATACCAGGAGTTACTCTTGCGGGCCTTTGGATCTCAGGCGGGTACCTGTCGTCTGAATTGGGACGGGTTTTGGTGACTTCGCAACACCACGCGCCCGACTTGGACAGACGAAGATGGTTGCAGAGGCCATCACCAAGATGGTTCAGGCATTTCTTGTGGTTCCAGGGATTCTTTTCATGGCAATTGCAACACTTCCACCAGGTGGTTTCTCTGCCGGCCATTTCGTAAGGAAGGAATCAATGGAGAGGAGATGGTGGCAATTGATAATGTCGAAGGTGATTGTGTTTCTCTTGTTCTGTGGGAATGAAAATATCACAAGATCTCAGGGATTTATACCTGAATAATAAATTTTGGTGCCTTGAATCTCGCTCGCCAGTCCCAACGCCCAGGCCGATGCCTTAATCTAGGACATACTCCGCCACCAACCAGCATTCTTGCGAATACGTTACCAGATGACCAAGTATGAAACACCGTTACTCCTACACTTGGTAGCGGTAAGCAGATCAGCCTAGGCGATTTTCTATAAGAGAGGACCTAGTTAGTCTGCCCACAAGGTTGCTTTGCCAAGAAAACTAGGCAAATGGAGCCCAAGCGTTGGTAATGTAGAATAGTGCTCTCTGAAGTATTAATTGGAAGTGAAGCTTGACTAAGTGTCTCTTTGGGGTGAGCGTGACGGTACCAAGTGAAGCAAAGAAGAATGCGCCACTTCAAAAGATGACATGCATCACATACGAGAATTAACGCCACCTTGAAAACTAGCCTGAAGCAAGACAAAAACAGAAATAAATGGTAGAGAAGGAAAAGGACGGCAAGGCTAGGGTGACCCATTAGTGAGTTTAGTTGCCTATTCGATTCGGCAATTGTGCAACTGACAATTGCACCACGGTCGATTGCAACACCACTGCAATAATCAGCAGGACCCGACGCACCTCTGATCTCTCAAGCTGCACTGCCCCGAGTGTTGTCAAGTTCATTGACTGTTTGGTGGATTTCCTGTGCTAGTATTATCACTGTGACCAGATCCCGTCTTGGGCCTCGCTTGCATCCACCTAGCTGGATATCCCATTGACCGCCATCACAATATATGTGTGTCATTCATGACACCGGGTCTATTGTGCCTTCCCACTCTCGTGGAGCGCAAATCGTGATCTCCATTTCCAGCAGTCTTTCTGAAAGCATAATGATGCTGCCATGGAACTGGCATCGGTGTCAAACGCTGTGATGCCGCTTGCAGAGCCACCGACCCTGTCTGTCTGTAGTGCTGGTTTGGATTGTGAAGTAAACTCAGGGTAGTAGGAACGCTAAGAAATGCTATTGCTTCCTAGACCACACCTCAGCATTCATGATCTAGGAGTGAATTCGTCCGCAACTACTTACTCGGGGCCTTGCTTTTCGGGATTTTCTTCTTTTGGCGGCGACACATTGCCTTCATTGGGCTTGACAAATAATGGCTTGCAACAGTGTCCGACATTCCTTCGGTCATGACCGCAGCTGCAGGCAGGATGTATTTGCCACGGAAGGGACTGTTTGCATTGACAACACTCCCAGAAATTGTATTTTTGTGGCTGTTTGTTATCTGAAGAATTGCTTTCGGCTCTGTTATCGCCCATCCCTTGACGGTCCGGAACCTCGTTGTTCGGTATATGATCGACTCGGTTCTGTGGCTTTTAGAGCCGCAGTGGTCATTGAATGTGTAATTCGAGAGACTGTTTGGATCTCCAAGATGAGCTCTATACAGGGCGGCCGTGCCAATGTATGTCACGCGTACTGCGGCCGCTACAAGGTGAGATGGAAAGTGCCGTTTAAGGGCCTGGATTCCATTCGCTAAATCTGGTAGAGTTGATCCACTAGCACACTCCTAACTAAGTTTGACAGTTGAACAGAACGGCCTAGAAATTGGGAAGTGTCTCAAATAACCATTGGAGGTGGATAGGACTGGTAGGGTAGAGAAGATGCGCAAAAATGTCCACCCCGTCCACAACCACATTACCAGCCACAAGGCGGATGCATGAAGCGATCAGCTAAGAGGTGAGGAAGATGCTTCGCGGTCGCACTCAGCGGAGTTTAGCTCCTGCCCACGCATGCCGGACAGAAAATAGGCCTAGGAAGGTTGTAATAGAACTGTAGACAATATAGATGCATTACCAGTAAGACGTGGTGCAGAAGAACCAGAAAAAGGAGTCGTCAGAGAATGGAAGTAAACAGTCTGGGTGTGTGGTCCGCGGCACGGCTCGATCGGCCCCAGTGTTGAAACTAGAAGCCAGCCAAGAGGTAAGAGTGGTTAGCCCGTGGAGACTGCCTGACAGCCGACCCTGACACGACGTGCCAGCTTCGTTATTGTTTGAACCTTATGAAGTCGACAAAGTTCTCGCGCTAATTCAGTCAGACCTCAGTGCACACATGACGCTTTTTGACAGGTTCATTCAGCCTGAAACGAGTGGGAAATGCCATCTCGTGGACTCTCATCTCGGAAACCTGGGGAGGTTTCCAGCAGGGGTGGAGACGAGTCAACAACATCTATTCACTGTCGTGACGTAGTGAAATCGGGATATTGTTGTTTTACAGACCAACAACTGGAGCACTTGTAATCAGAAATGGAGCGGATGATACCAGATCTTTCTGACAACTATCAGACGAAAGTTTAAGTCTTAAAAACAAAAACCCCAAATAAAACAGGTCTTTGACTGTGAATTATGATAGCCAGGCGAGGCGAACTCCTGCTTAGCATAGGCTTTCTCCCAGGCCTTGTATAAATCATGGGCGAGCTTTGTCCAATAGCGTCCCTCCTCGGCCCTCATATCCGGCGAACTACTGGAGTTAGCCAAGCAAGCCAATACTGGTACTACCGTCGTATAATCAATAATGTAACTTCCATCTCTTCGGTGAAATTGCTCAAGCCCATGCCGAAGTTTGCAACACGTTTTTTCATTGATTATACAAAAGTTCCTCTCAGGGGGTTTGTCTACCCGGCAAGGCGGCGTATCTTTAAACTTCAGGCTGCTAATGCTAGGTAAGGACTTTTGATGGGAAAGTACCTCTCTTTAGCAGACTTTGCAGTACTGTAAGGCGGAAGCTTTTTGCTGCTTATAAGAGAGCTCTGTTGCCTTAATTTCTCTCCCAAAGTTCCAAAAGTTGCGGTGACCGCGGATTCTGGACTGGATGTTTCTCTCCTCTGGAGTCTGAATTGACTATGAGGGTGAATGGCATGCAGCCATTTTGTTGATGATGGATGGACAATGTACTCCCTGGAAGCGCTGGGATGATAATAGGGAAGATTAGGCGAGCACCGAGTTTAAGGCTGGAGGCCAGTCTTTGCCGCAATATACAAGCCAACACCAGAATCACCCACCTTGGCTAAGGTTTGGAAGGATTGTGGTTCGGCCAATTTCATGTCCACTGAGGGAGGTCAAAAAATTCTGCGTGCAATCCTCCAAATGGTGGTGGTGGTGTAGAATTACTAGAGTAGGCAACACCAAGGTACAAGGTTCAATAATGTCGAACTACATAAATAAGAGAACGTAACAGCTCCCACACCTAGGTTCACTTTTCTCATTGCTCGCCTCTCTGCATCTAGCAGCTATTGCAGAATGCCCTCTGATATTTCTTGTCTCCATCGTCGATAGGCCCGTCCAGTACCAATGAAAATGAGTGTATGGAGTGCCGATGCAGATCAGCTTTCCATCGCCGGCTCCCAAGCAGCAGCTGGCGGCGTCAAGGTCGGTGGCGCCTCTACGCCCTCTCGGAGAAGCATTTACAAGGCCTGTCTCTTCGAGGCCTGTGTTCACACTCTAGGCAAGCAATAATATTATCCCAACAGTAAGGTCCTTCACCGCATCGGCAGCAGTACCAAGACCGCGACCCCGGGGGCCTGCACTCCAGGGGAGGAAGAATGAGCTGATTCTGGTCGTCGTTGATCGCTAGCAAGCCGCATGAAAGATTTTGCTGACTCCAGACAGCCGCGTTGAGAGGATACTGAATGCTCGCGAAGTGGCTGGCTATTGCCTCGACCACAGAGCTCAGAAGATCTGAATTGAAACTGTGCAGGGTCAGAATGAGATCCAGTTGGAGCCTGGGTTTCCTACCGCATTGGGTTGATGGAACTTCACTTGGTGCAACTGCAACACGTCGGTGAGATAATAGTGTGAAAGTAGATCTTTACGCAGGTCGACCAAGCAATACGAATACAATCAGAATGGAACATGGAAGCGCACACAGAAACAAAAGAGAAACTCTTATAGAAAGAATTTTACTAGAGAGCGTCCAGGGTTCTCACGAGAGGAAATAAGGACTATTGGTACAGCTCCACTTGTGGTCCGAAAGTCCTATAGAAGCAAAAGGAACCCAACAAAGGTATTATTGTGGTGCCAAGTGGGACTGATGATCGAGGCCGAGGCGGTGACCGCGACAGGCCACAAAGTGGATCACAGATGGTGCGACAGGATAGCCAACGCATTCGAAATCAACAGCTTCCACCACTGCTAGCTGCTGGTTGGGAGGTCCAGATACCGGGACTCGACAATCTCGCATGATCAGTTTTGAAACAGACAATGCACAGCGCAAAATAGAGGTAAAATATGGGCTCCCATTGTCCGGCATGCTGGGGCAGTACCAAGTCATCAAGTACGCGGGTAGTCTTTACCATAAGTCTATCTTAGCTTAGAGGAGAGTGAAGAGAACTGTGACAAGGAACTTTTGATTAAGGCGACTGAAGAGCAACTGAATTAACGTCCAGGAGCTGACTGTCTTATTTAGGAAATGTAGGCTTGGGTCCCAGAACTTTTTCGGCCACGAGAGGTTCGAGGCCGGTAAGTAAGTTGGGATCTTTGGTAATCAGAATGGTAACTCACCGATATTTCCTTTATGGTAGACATCACAGTCCTAAGTTAGTGGCATCGAAGTACTTCTTTCAGTGGACAATTGAATCGAAATTGAATCGAGTAAGACCCCGAAATCAGGGGGCGTGTGGCCGAAATGTGAGTTGGCGCCATCAAATTCAAGCGACTTCAGTCAAGAAATTCGTCGGACCGGACAAATGACTTTCGCCAGACCGCATTCATTGGGCCAGCACAAGTGCCACATCATGTGCGTCGCCAACCTGATGAGAGATGGGAGACATTGACATGGTCTTTACAGGTGCTTGGCATTGCCTCTGTAGCCCTATCACGGATAGTTTATCCGGGAGAATATCAAGGACACCCGTGCAGCGCCACTTCTACATGCGTCCACACTAACATCGGGCGCGCGATGCCGCTGCAGCCGCGGCGAGGCCAACCCAACCGCAGGGCGAACGTCTGGACGGCGAGAATCATCCCCGTGTTCCTCCTCGGCATCGTTGCTTACTCGTCGTGGGTATTGACCGACCGAGTCTGCGTTGGCTACCTCCTCCGGTCGGACCACAGGAGATATGGACCGGCCATCGCGATCCTCGTGATCTTCTACCTCCTGCTACTAATTGTTTTGGTCACCTACTCCCGTCTCATCACGACCGTCATCGCGAGACCTGGCGTTGTGCCACGCGGTTCGCAGTACTACGTCGAGAAGGAACGCAAGGTGCGCAGGGCTCGTTCGTCCTTGGAAAAGGATGGCTGGGACTCAGGCTCGTCCGAAGGGTACGGCAAGCTGCCAAAGAGCAGGCGCGACGGCGAAGCATCAAGTGGAGAAGACTTCTGGCATAAGGATTTGTTCGTGTGCCAATATGACGGTCGGCCGCCATTCTGCAGCCAATGCCACAACTACAAGCCGACCAGGTCGCACCACTGCTCCGAATTGGAGCGCTGCGTCTTGAAAATGGACCACTTCTGCCCTTGGATCGGCGGTATTGTCAGCGAAACGTCCTTCAAGTACTTCATCCTCTTCACCTTCTGGACCACTCTACTCACCCTGCACGTGCTTGTGGTTATGGCATTCTTCTTCGCCGAACGGAGAGGGCGAGAGCCCGGCTTTGTGGTTGACGTGCATTGGGTTCTGGTTCTGGCTTTGGCAGCCCTCTTCTCTCTTTTCAGCGGAGGCATGTGTTTATCAAGTTTACAATTTGCATTCCTTAACACCACGACTATTGAAAACCTCTCGAGAAGGAGCCATGTCTGGTACTTGGCAATCTATATTCCCGAACCCGTGCTGCGACGGTACCGCGATTCGGGCCGGAGCGATCTCCGGCTGATCGTCTACCCGCGGCCGCCTGCAGAACAGCTTCTAGTCCTACAGCAGAGCAGCACTGACCCATCAATGGGTGGAGCCATGGGCGGCGGCAGCGGCGGTCCCGAAGAACTTCCCGGCCGAGGCGTACCGACACCGGTCCCACAAGCGCAGACACACGCAGACGCGAACACTACATCCCATCCAAACCGGCCAGCTGATGTGCCGCAGCAGTCACCACCCTTGACACGCACCTTTGCCATCGTCGAGACCAAGCCAGGCGCCAACCCCTTTGACATTGGCTACTGGAACAATTTCAAGGAAGTCATGGGCTACACTGTCCTAGACTGGTTCCTTCCCTTGCGACCATCGCCGTGCGGAAATCACGACGACCCCCATTGCATGTACAAGACGGGTCGAGTGGTGGACCAGTTAAAGAGAGAGGCCGGCATCTTCAACAACACTGCCGATGGCGAGGAAGTGAGAAGGCGAAGTAGAAGAAGCTCGCACCGCAGTAGTGGTGGCGGTAGTAATAGTAGTAGTGATCGCAGCAAGCAGAGGAAGAAGCGGCGACAGAGAAGTGGCCAGCCACAACCCCCCTGAGAATCAAAATTTTTGTTACATACATGACTTACATTACATACATGACAGCAATGACCCCTGGATGATAATCAATGTGATTGGTTGATTGGTTCTATTCTCAATTGCAACTGCACTGTGTGTACTTTGCCACCCCTCAAACCCACTGCCCCACTCTTAGGAGAAAACACAGTTAATCAAGAGCAGAGGAAGGAGTAAAGTGAGAGGCATTGGTTTGAATTTGGTTTAAGCGATTGTATGTGTGATTGAAGGCTAGATAGTAATTCAAATGTGAATGAAAAATCAAGTGAGTGACTGAGTGAGCTGACATGCTAGCAACACAGTAGAAGAAGGGGCTATGGTGATGAAAAAGTGGCCCGACATGCCTTCTTCAAATAAGAGTTGGTCCAAAGATCGTAAAGTGGTAGGTGATGATGATGATGATGATGATGATGATGATGATGATGACAACCCCAACAACAACAACAACACCAACAACAACAAAGAGTCACCACAAACCGCCATGTTCGAATGTCTTTATAGAGAGAATGTGAGTCTGTCTATAAGTAGTCTTGAGAGAAGAAAAGATAGTGTATCACTGCTAAAGAAGGTAGAGAGGTACTGTAGTAAGCAATCGTGGTCTTGTCATAAAAGGGGGTAGAATCCTTAAAAGTGGGTGGTGAGGAATCGAAGCTGAAGAGGTGGCGCTTGTTATCAAGACAGAAGAAAAATGACTGTGGTGGTGAGTGGTAGTACTAGTTCTGTGTGCAGCGAAAGTGGATGAGCAGCGTCAGCGGTTAGTGGTGGGCTCTGCTTGTCGAGCTACTGGAAGAGGTAATGGTCGGCCGGACGATATTGTGGGGTTCGGGGATTGCTAGGCGGATGTGAGAGCGGCCATTGAGTGCGCGGGATGGGAGCAGAGCTTCCTTCACCCTCTCAGGAAGAGGGCCCCCGGTTGAGTAGATGACGATATCATTATCGAATTCGCATTCACCGCAAGGTTCATGATCACATGTGGGACAGCGAGGGTTGGTGGCGCCGGCCATAGGGCCGCCCTTACAATTGTGGCACTGCCATTTGATGTAGTCATCGGGGGGGGCTTGCCGCGCTGCCATGATATGTGCTCTCTGGGCTGGATAGTAATATCGAGCGAATGCGCTGCGCGGCGATTAACCGGAGCCGGAAGAGGCTATCTCTGTTGGATTAGGGTTGGCGCTCCAAAGACAAATAGAAGTTGGCTCTGCGCATAGATGTTGCTGCTTCAAAAAGTGAATGATACCAGTGCTGGTGTCCTGTTGCATATCCTTCTGTGTTGTAGAGCTTCTGTACCTACCTCTCCAAGAGATACAGCCATCTTTATATACCGTTGTCGCTCACTCCCTCTCATTGAGGCCATTCATCGCCCAAGTCGCAGGAGAAGTGAAGCAACCATAGGCGTGTATCTCTGTCGGCTCTGTTTCATTCGAAGCAAAGGATCTGAGCTCCACCGTCACCGACACCGCCTTTTGGCCTGGGATGTACAGGTACCTGCGAAGGCCAGGAGTCGCTGCCTCCAGCAAAACACGCCTGGGCAGCTAGTTTCAGCCTGGGTGGTCGAACTCCTTAGGATGAACACTCGCTCGGAGCCTTGCATACATCACGTGGGAGAAGAATGGGAGCACAGCCACCCGAACTCGGTTCTCGCTCGTAGAAATAGTACCCAAAGCAAGAGTCTGGGCTGCCTCGTTCCTTAAAGCAGTCCTCCTAATAAAGGCAAGAGATCAGTGCACAGGCAATTTGGCCATCCTATCCAGACAAGGGAGCCTGGGCAACATACATCCCTGTGATTCAAACAGGCCCAGCAGGCGCTGAATACTAGGATGGCCTTTGTTTCATACCATCTGCCTTTAGCACTAGTTGCTCGGAATATCGTGATGTTGCCATATGACTAGATAGTGATCGGGCACAGAGATGATGGAGTTGAACTCCGCCACAAAGGAGATTGTCTTCGGTTGTAGCACACGTCTCTGAAGGCGTACTCTTGGAACCTCGTGCTACTCGAGCCCTACGACGTCATGACATGGCGCCATGGCGGTTTGGCTGAGAACAACAGTCGCTCAGCGATCGGAGGAGCCTCAACCGGTGTCCTAAAATCCTTGCACGATGCCACGGCAGATGACGGATGTTCGGTCTCTCCCTCTGCGAAGTTGGGCGTCAACGTAGCTCTGAGGAGCTATTAGGAGCTGGCCGATCGCGAGATTCTGCTCACACCAGACGTCCAAAGAAGTGGGGTTGGTTGCCCGATTCAGCGGCAGCCACGGCTACGCAACACCGGCTCACGGATTTGAACCGCTACTTGCTCACCAGCATGACACATCGCTCTTGATCATTGACATCGGTGTGGTTCCTTTGCCGACACGTTACAACGAGAGCGTTGGTGGGGTCACTAGAATACGATATATCAATCCTTACCCTGCCAACGGTTGTCTCACCATTGTTTATGATCATCATATATCTATCATATACATCGTCGGGAATCGGTCAGGAGCATAAGTCAAGGAGACAGACATTCCGAGTCGTAACATTGAGGCAGCGAGCCAGTCAATAACACTCTTCTTGAGCTGCTGACTTAGCAGAGCACCGGCCGGTGTATGACGCCGGCCCGCAGCAAATCGGGGATCAAACAGGAGCCGCCGTCACGAGCGCAGCCTGGGCAGTGTGTCCTCACCCGCTGACAACTCCTCTCACACCCCACTGCAATTGTTTTTTAACTGGCCCCAAATCCCGTTTGAGGAAGCCACCGCTGAGTTTCAGCCAAGTCCGCGCCTCCCGCAGCCCCTCTCAAGCATCAGTCAGGCTTCAGCCCACTCTGCCCAAACGGCTCAGGACAGACATCCTGACCGGCTCATCATAGCCACACATCTACACCCTCGCCCGAGCAATCCGCTCTTACCAGCCCCAACACGCACGGTGGATGCCCGGTCCTGTTCCTTTGTGAGGGAAGGAGTCTAACGTGGTCGTCCCTGCCCTCAACTCCCTCGATAGGGCTGCAGCATCCACAATGGCCGACAACCGCTATCGAAAGGCCTCTCCGCCTGGGACTCGGCACTACTACACGCCTCGGTCCTCCGCCACCACAGTCTTCTCCTCGTCTTTCGACCCCAAATACTCGAGAAGCAGCCTGGACCCGCATCCACACAACCGCCATACCAGCATTTACGAGGCCCAGCCCAGCAAGAGATACTCATACCAAGACAGCTCCCGAGGCCTGGTCTCCACAACACACTACACAGTGCGGCCCAGGACAAACTCCACCGTGCAGACCGATTCCCGGCGGCCCTTGAGCATGCTTGTCCAAAATAGCTCGCCTTCCCGGAATCCTCCGGTCGTGAGCAACTCGGTTCGTGACGACTACCGGGGCTCGGTTGTTACTCCTTCTGGTCGAAATGAGTCGAGTCGATACTTAGTTCCCGCCGCCAGTCATGGCCATAAGCAGCACCAAAGGCATTACAGTGCCACCCGGGCCGAGATCGACCGACTACCTTCGTCGAGCAGGAGCGGAGGTGGAGCACTGAGGCCTCGCTCGGAGTACCACAATGCTGGCGGGTATAACGCGTCTACATACAGCTCGAGCCGTGTAAAGGACGACGACTTCTCCTACACCGGCCCTCGAGAGCAATTTGCACGCGACTACCCATCAAGGCCCCCCGACCGAAGGGACAGTGTCTCTCGTCGTGACCGGCCGGTGAGCATTTACGAGGTCACAGGCTATAAGGATGGCGCTAGCGGTAGACGAGATCTGGCTCCCCCTGCTGCTGCCACCCGTCAGCTTGATCGCCTTGATCGAAGCGATGGAGGTCGAGCCAATGGACGGCCAACCTATGAGAGTGAACCTGAATGGGGATCTGAGCTCGTCCAGCGCCGACACTCGGTGAAAGCACCAGTGGTGCATCAAATTCTCGAGGGTGATCCTAGAGATTACTCACATCGTGATGACTATGAAGCAAGACCACGAATCAGGAGAGATAGGATCGAGGAAGATCACCCCACGCGACCAAGAGTAGAGCGTGTGCCGGTAGATGATGTGCAGCCTCGTCCTCGAAAAGAGCGCGCCGATGATGACCTACCAGTGAGATATAAAAACGATAGGTTTGACGACGACGGCCCTAGCCGACTCAGGAAGGAGAGATACCTCGACGATGAGCCTGCGCCACGACCAAGGCGGGAGCATGTCATCGATGCAGATCTGTCTCCCAAGCCACGATCCCAAGAACCCGAACGCGACACCGACCGAGATCGTGTACGTGAGCGCGACAATAACAAAGACCGTGATCGTGATCGTACACGTGATCACGACCGTTCTCGTGACATTGAACGTTTGCGACCCGTCGAGAAGAGTCAGAAGTGGTCGGATGATGGGCGCGCAAGCCGGAGCCGTGATAGCAGCCCTGCGTCTGGCCATGGCAGAGCTGTTGCTGCCGGACTTGGTGGCCTCGCAGCCGCAGGGCTTGCCGGCACTGCCCTCAAAAACTCTCAGAAAGCCGAGGATATATTGGATGGTGACAGTCGCAAGGATAAGAAACACAGGAGACACAAGCATCATGATGACGATGACGACCGTGGGTTGCGAGACCAGGGTTCAGCATCAGATCGCAAAGCACCCATTGACGCTAATGAAAGGGCCGAGGAACGTAGGCGCGGTGTTCGGCGTGACGATTCAGAGAGTGAGTCTCTGGACGATGGCCGTGAGCAACAACGACATCGCCGGCACAAGCACGGAAATCGAGAGCATGCCGACATCGAACCCGCTTCCCAATCAAGCGGAGGACAAGACTCTGGTTGGCCCGATGGAACCCCATTTGAAGATGACGACCCTTCTCGCCGGCGGAGGCGAGCCTCCCGCGCCCGCGAAGAAGATCCCGGTGATCTGGAGCGCCGCACCTTGTCGCCGGGTGATGATGAGGACAACAGGCCACGGAGAGTGCAGCTGGTGGAGCCTTCGAAGGAGAAGGAAGAATTCAGGCCCAAGGGCATCTTGAAGGCGCCACGTACTGTCCCATTCCCCGAAGACCCAAACCCCACCAGAGAAGGCGTTGCACCATTGAAAGATGCTGGCAAAGACGGCGCACCTCCTGGTGCACGCTGGACCAAGATCAGCCGCGTCTTGGTCAATCCTGAGGCTCTTCAGAAGGCACAGGAACGTTTCGAGGAGAGGGAAGACTATGTCATTGTACTCCGGGTAGTGAGCAGAGAGGAAATCGAGAAGTTTGCTGAGAAGACTCGTGAAATTCGAGGTGAGTTATATGCTTAATCGCCGACCACAACAGCTCTAACTGAAATCTCAGCGAATCGCGAAAGAGAATGGCAGGAAGACCTTGAGCGACAGCATGCGAAGAGGAGCATCAATCCACCAGAACCTCCAACCGCGCCAGAGGACGAGGAAGTACACCAGGAGACACTCCCTCTACTCGACCAAGTGCCCGCAAACCCTTCAGTCGACCCCCGTGTATTCACCAATCCCGACAACCTGCCTGCATCTGCCGCGCCCACGGCAGTACCGGTTCCCAACGTCAAGTTGGAAAATGTAGAGACTGCGAACTACAGTTCGAATGTATGAGCACCAGGCACTCCTCGTCCGATCGACCAACACCCCAGCTGAAGCTGGAGCAAGTTGCCCACGTGTCACTACACAGCACATGAGACTTGTCCTACGGTTCAGTCTAATATTGCTATAGGCCCAAACTGTCGGAATGGCGGTGTAACACTATCACCATGGAGTGACTACCCCATCAGGAGATCAGAGGCCTTTTGCATATCCAATCCTTTGGCTCGTGCTACCGTACAAGCACAGCTGTCTTCATCATCATTCCTTAGACAAGGCAGCACAGAGCTGCTTTTGGCCACTCTGTTGACATTGCATAGCCAAGACTTTGAAGGTTACTAGCGGAGGTTGGGCGTTCTACAGAAGCAATTGGACTGCGCGTGGCTGGATACGAGAATGTGAACAGGTAGATCGATGCACGACGCACCTGTCCGAATGTTATACAAGTGGAGAGGCTGGTTCGGTCGTCCCTTTGCAATGAAGCTCTTGTGACCGACCAGATCTGAAATGTGCCGTAGGATTGCCAACCACCTTTTTGAAATGAAGGTGCATGAACTCGCGCGGTTGAGCCTAGGGGGACCCCGTGTTGACTTGCAGCTAGGTGGGTACAGCTGGTTGGCTGGGCTCTCTTGAACCGGACAATTATCCTCGCAATGATCTGCACCTGGCACTATTGGGAATTTCCCGGCTGGCCTTGGCTTTTCCTTAGTTCATGAGTGCGCCAGGTGGCACAGTGCTTTCGCTGGTCCCGGTGGCCCGAGCCAACAAGATTGATTAAGGATGAAGGCAGCCTCCTGATGCGGCAAAAGCTTCTGCGACGCTGGTAATGACTCTGAGTAATCAATTACGTGAGCAGGGAGCGGTGACGAAGGCGATTGACCTTGGGAAAGGCGTGAAGCAGGCAAGAACGATTGTGCGATTGTGTGTGATGACCTCACCATGTTAAAAAAACCCCGCAAGTCTACGGCAGTATCACGACTGATTTGGCGGGCTAATGATGCTGCTGCAAAGAAAACTCAATGCTTAGAACGGCGTGTGCTCCGAAAGGCTATCTCAAAAGCCCGCTTGTGCGGCAACATTGCCTCAACTAATAGGCAGATGGCTCGGACAAGCGCCGGGGCCAAGTGCCTGGAGATCTGAAACAGCTGACAAGGGCCCTTTGAACGCGTGGCGTCCAGACCAAAGATATGCCAACCCCCCCGTTAGGCACGTTTTGATGCAGATTTTACTTTTATTATTGTCAACCCCTCCCTAGCACACCACGTTTTCTAGCTCCCGTGGGCAAGATTATGCGACTTCAATCAAAGCAATCCATCTCCTTTTGCTGATCAGACAAGCTCAAGCTGCCGCTCAAGATCTCCTACTGGTGGTCTGCTGCCAAGGCCGGCGCCGCAGCCGCGCTTGAGAGCCACGAGTGTCGGAGCATCTCTGTGCCAGCGGAGACTGTCTCGCGGTGAGTCAACAAAGTACCAACAAACACCTACTGTTTTACAGTTCTTCTGAGGGCCAGGTGCGCTTGTTTCTGCAATTCGCTCCGTCTTGCCGTGTCTGTCTCAATCACAGCGCATCGTCATCAAAATTTCAAATTCGTGCAGGTAAGGTGTTGAATTCAAATAATACAGTATGCAAGTACCGTAGTGCAAGCGGCTAGTATCAATGACTATGAGAGGAAGCTTCGCTGCTCTGACAGCCGAGGGCTCAGCTCCAAACCCTGTGGTGATCATTTTCCCACCCTTGGCCTGCCGTGCTCGGATCTGCATCAGAGTCTGGCAGCCAGTCCCATGCTGCCAATCGAGAGCAAGCCGGCGTTGAAATTTTTCCATCTTTGTTGAGCGAGCTGTCGGCGCTGGCCTGCTCCAGAAAGGTGCCTGGTCGTCTATTCCAACCTATCTTAACAAAATGCTGGCGATGTATGGCGCAATCTCCAAAAAGGCTTGTTGGTGGTTGGTGGAATTCTTCGAGGCGGGGAACACAAGCACTGTCCGGCCTCCCTTGAGTTGATGACTAGCTGCATAACCGACGATTCGGGCAGGCGTTAGGGTGTGAAAGGCTGTAAGCGAGCGCTGCCGCGACTAACTTGTGCTACGTGGCGCCGAGCAAAAGGCAGAGACAGCGTTGAGCATTACTGTTGACAAGAGTCCGATTTCTGAAACGCAAGCCGACCAACGTGAGATTTGCGGATGGAAACGGCGGCGCAAAAGGCCATTCATCGCAGGTCAGTCAGTACCTTCGAGATCTGCGCTGTGTTAAGGCCAAATATCCACTGCCCATCCTGAGGCATCTTCCCGAGATATTGGAGAGAGCCACATAAAGCCACTACAACAGCCACCTCGCCTTTTGAAGCTGTAGCGCGACGGCCGAGCTTCAGGTGTCATCTTGCTTTTCGTCCGACACACGGTCGTTGTCGCCAAACTCTCGGGTGGCCATTTCAGCCGCCGCGCCTTGTCCCGGCAAGGCAGTGAGTGCGATAGCGTGAGAGCCATTACGGAACAGGATCTATATTATGCCGAGCCGTGTGTTTAGAGTACTGATAAGTATCACGTCGAACTCCAGCACGGCAAGACAGGGTCGGGGTTGGGCAACAAATGCCGGATACAGCGACAACCATGCTCCGCGTCGCAGCTCACCCGTTGTGTACAGGCACAAAAGAACAAGAGACCAGAAGCACCTGCGATTTCGCCGGGGTAGGGAAGTTCCGATTTGGTGACGCGCGCCGCGTAAATGTCCATGAGATTGCCAAGGCCCGCGCGCTCCTCCCACTGCTAAACTCTCTGAAAAAACTCTGACAGGTGAATAGCGGAGATCACGCCAAAAATACTAATCTTTTTGCGTGGCGATATTTTTTCTCCGTGCGGCGCCCAATCCACTTGGCACATGTGTTCCCGTAATGTGGTAATTCTTCGTAGCGGCCGCTGCGTCAGTTGTTGATTTCCGCTACACCGTTTTCGCATTGTCCGCTACTGGATTGGCCTCCACTCGGGCACGCTACCTCTATTCGTTGGCTGCTGCTGGTAGATCCGCTCTCTCGTTTCCTGTACCGATGGGCGGGCTGAGTGGCCCCCGTAGTCAAGTTCTGTCAACGGACTGGCTCCGTACAAGACAGCTTTCAATGCGGGCCGCCCCCACTCAATATCTGTGTCTCATCCAGCAATAATAAGGTGGTTCATTGGTCGGAATAGCAATCGTGATCAGATTGCGCCGGCAGTACGAGAAGCCTCGTAAGCCATGCGCGAGGCCAGGCTGCCAGCGACGTCGCCACCGCCTGCAGCTCCAGAACCGCGCAGCCGCGCAGGGCGTGTTAGATCATGCCACCAGAGCTTTCTCGCCCGTGTGAGGTGATCGCCAGTGCCGTTGGGCGTGTTTCGAGTCTAAGCCAAAGCAGTTTGGTCTTGTTGGCTGCTGACAGGGCCCTAAAACTCGCAAGCAAGCCCACTTGGCGGCAGGAAGCTCTGCCGTATCAACTCGTGCTACTAAACTCTATTCTGAGAAAGACCGGCCTCCATCGATGACCCTTCTGCTTCCTGTGCCGGGGTCCGCGCACGTCCTGTAATCACTGTTGATTCGCCCGCAATGTCTCATCCCGGCATTTGCCTCCCCGCTAACACATCACCCACGCCTATAACCTTGCTGGGACATCACTAACCTGGTCGGTCCCCACCTGGGCCTCAAGCCCAACTCGCCATTCTTCCAACGCCCAGCTTATGTATGGCCTCCTTGCCTATGCCTCTGGGCTTTTCGACACCAATTTTCCAAGCGAGGTCTGAAAGCCTGCCCGCTCGTTTATGGCCGTCTTGATTGATCAGACTCCCTCTACGCCTATCTCTTCGAAGCAATCAGCCGCCGCGGTCAAGTATAAGGACCAAGATGTACGACACCTGGCATTTGTAGCGACAGGCTATTTTGCTACTGCTGTAAGTCACCCTGATCCCTTCCTGCTCGCCCACCGCCTGGCCTCCTCCCAAAAGCTTTTTCCTGCCTCCCATCCCTGCACCCCCAGTTTCTCGCGCCCAGCCTTCTTACTCGGCTTTGCCGCTCGACCCTGCCCCTCTCAAGCCTTATCGACTCTCTCGGCCTTTTTCCATCATTACAACCCCCAGTCCGCAGGAGCGACTCGGAGTCTTTTGCACGCTTCAAGGTCTATTCCTGCACCGCCACTTCTGACGTTGACCCTCCCTTCCGGGCTTCATTCAGTCCAGCTCGCCCAGAGCCCAGGCCTTGGCCCCGAAAGCAGCGCACCCCGTCTCGTGGACCTCATGCACCCTTGTACATGGTAGGCCAGCCTTTGACAATTCTAATCCCTGCACTGCCCCCATTTTCAACGTTGCCCTAGTCCCAGTTGACTTTGGTCCTCATCGGTCGCATGTGGAATTAAACTCCCCGCCGCTACAACTCTCTAAGGTTTCAACTTTGCACTCCCTGTACTCCGAGCATTTCTCCTCTTCTGGTTTGGTCAGAGCATTCTCGGGTCTTGTGCTTGCCGCTCCATCCTGGTCTCGTCCGGCCTCAAGCTATTGTGTGAGAACTGGAGATCTGCCCCACCATCAACCAATCAGGCCCCGCAGTGGCGACAAGACAAGCATTCTGAAGAATCGATATTGAGCTATAATGTGCGCTCCTCCTATATGCAAGGTGAAGGGACGCTTTGCCGCTAGGACCTCGCACTTCTGATCACCCTGATGTCTAAGCGAGAATGCTTCTCCAGTCGGCAACCTCTCCACCCAGCCCGTCCCATCCCGGTTTTGCACGGCTCACTTCATTTCCTCGCCTAAGTGAACTACCCTAGTATCCGACCCTGGGATTATTCTCCGAGTGGCAGTTGTTTCTTCCTTGTAAACCACTGTGTCATTATCAGAGGCGGACACTGGCTAACACTTCATGTCGATCCAGCATCACTCATCACAGCCGTATCCAGGAGCTCCAGCGCCATTGCCCCAACCACAGCAACAACCACAACAACGCGTGGTTAAGACAACCCAGCCCGAGCAATCACAATACGCTCCGTCTGGTGTCTATCATCCACAAGCGGCGCTTCAATCCCCGTTTCTGGGCAGTCAACAACACTTCCAACAACCTCCGGAGAATACCTACTTCGCCTCAAACCCGAGCCCTCGAAGCCAACACAGTTCTGCCGGGACCTACTACCCCACCGGTATGTAGAGCAAACGGTTGATGAGAATGTCTATCACTGCTAATTAGCTCTCAGACAAACCCGAATCTATGGCTGCAACGGCCACAATGCAGCGACCTTACCCGCCTATATACAGCACTCCGCAATCAAACTCTCCAGCTTCAGTGACTTCGCCCCATCAAAATGATCATCGCCCAATTTATGGTCAACCAGCGCCTCATTTGGGTGGCTCTATGTACAACTATCCGCAGTATCAGCCCATCAACCCCGTTCACCAACCGTCACCATATGCGCAGCACCAGAGCCAGCCTCAGCCTCACCCAATGAACAACCAGCCGATGCTTCAGCAGTATCAGTCGGCTCATCAACAGTTGCAGCAGGGCCATTCCGGAGTATCCAGCAGTCCGCGACTGAAGAGCGAGCCCGCTCAGCAGTATCAGCAGCCGCCCCAGCAACGAACACCGATGATGCAATCGCAGCACGGCGCACCGGGACCGTCCAGCTCAGGGCTCCCGCAACATCAGCAACAACAGCCGGGCGGCCCTAGTTCTAGTTCCAATGCTGCTCCGGGCCCCATACCTGCAACTACCCCCTTGGTCGTACGCCAGGATGGCAACGGCGTACAGTGGATCGCGTTCGAGTACTCGAGAGACCGCGTGAAAATGGAGTACACCATCCGTTGCGACGTGGAATCAGTAAACACCGACTCCCTATCTCAGGAATTCAAATCCGAGAATTGCGTGTACCCAAGGGCATGCGTGCCAAAGGAACAGTACAAGGGCAATCGGCTAGCGTACGAGACTGACTGCAACCAAGTCGGATGGGCACTGGCAGACTTGAACCCGTGCCTAAGAGGGAAGCGCGGCTTGATTCAGAGAGCGGTCGACAGCTGGCGGAATAGCAACCAAGATCCGCGACTTCGGAGTAGGCGCGTGCGACGACAGGCAAAAATAAACAACCGCTCGAAGATGGCATCGGTATCAGCTCCGCCTCCACCGCCTGGTTCGGCAGGACTTCCTGGCTCGACCTCGATGCCGGCACCCAGTGCAAGGCCGCGTGGATCAGTATCTACTGGTTCTCAGCTGCATCATCATCATGCTCCTGATGTTGCAGCATCAGGTCCAGAAACCATGGCGCGTACGTACACATCTGCTACAAGCGGCCCTTTCTGAACTGACTACAAGGTACTGATATGATTATAGCTTCTGCCTACTCTGCAACCCCACAACAGTATCGCCAGGGTTCGGCCAGCTCGCACATGGGTAGTCCCAACGATCTTCGGCAAGCCCAAGTGTTTCCTGGCTATCAGGCGTACCCAACAGTCCCTACGACAATGGGTCCTTCTATGTCACCATCTATTCAAGGCGGGATGCATCATCTTGCTCGTCCTGGAGGCCCGGCGGCGATGGCGTCTGAAAGTGCGCGGAGGAGGAGCCAGGACGATATTGCCTTGTTCGGGGACGTGCCGGAAGAAAAACGACGCAAGTTCATCTTAGTGGAGGACACTCAGAAGGCTTCAAGAGTGCGTGTTAAAGTGACCCTTGACCAAATTGAGATGAGCGAGATTCCCGATTCCTACCGAAAACAGAACTCGGTCTTCCCGCGGGCGTACTTTCCCGTGCAGATGCAGACTGCTCGCGAACCCTCTCGCCACGATCGGTTTGTCGAAGAGGGAGATGAAGTTGATGGTGGTGCGCCTATTGTGGGCAAGACTACGGTTCCGGCGCAGGTGGGCGGCGAAGAATTTGAGGTGGCGGTGCCACAGATCTCGAAAAGCAAGCGAGCCAAGGAACAGAAGTTCAATGATATTGGCTATCGGATGGCGTGGGGCCAGGGTCGAGTTTTCTCTAACCGACCCATCTTCCTTGCACGAGCAGGTAAGACAAGCGCCTCCTTTGCTTTTATTTGTGTTGCGGAGAAGGTAGACTGACAGGTATGACTGCAGTTGATGCATTCCGGAGCAAGCAGCGAGGAGCGCTAATGTCCGCCGGACACGACGCGGCCTCCATCCCCGACCACCTTGAACTCCGTCCGGGCAAGCGTCGGTGGCTTGAACGGCAAAACACCATCAAGCCGCCAGTCGAAGCTCTTCCCAACACTTCTGAATGAGAGAGCCATTTCTCAATTCTGATCAGTTCGATTTTCTCAACATAGAGACTATGCTCAGAACTGTTTTTCGATTGGCCTGACCTATCTGTACAGAGTCGCATCGTCTACTTCTATTTCTTGAATTCATTCATCGACCGCGCAACAGTCTTTTTATTCGCTTCTCAAGTCAACCGTCTACCAGTGCGCCTCGCGCCTTGCCACCGACCAGAACTCATTTCAACAACCCGACAAAACCAGCATATATCCCTACAAACAAATCCCTTCGAGGCAGACACAAACGCACGTTCATCGCTTGGCTCGTCCCAATATGATGCGGATACTTCCATTCGCGTGCAAGCAAATAAGCACGCACTCACGTATTGGCAAGCCAGACAAACAGGAAGGGAAAATGCATGAAAACAAAGACCCAATTCCTACCTCTGTTGATCTGCTCACTTCGGCCTTTTCGGACTCGTTTTCTTTACTGGACACTTCTGGGATTATTATTATGATCGAAGAACAGAAGAGAGAAAAGCACAGACTCTTCAGGGTTTTGGAAGAGTCGCCCTGGTTGTATGTGTGCTGGTGTGGGTGTTCTTTGCTTTATTGTTTTTTGACGATGGATGATGCATTAACGAACCGACACAAGAAAAAACCCACAAAACTCTCTTTTTTTGATTCACATGGAGCGAGAGGAGATGGACACCTTTTGATCCCCCCCCGCTCTCTTTATTTTGACGAACCATGAGGCGTTGGCCTCCCTTCTACGAAAGTGGAAGAGGTTTGGGATTTCTTTTGCTGCGGCTGCTACTGCTATGACAGAGTGTTGATGATGTTGGGTGGCATGGTGTGGTGACATACTATAATACCCTTATTGTCTATCCCCCCCGTCGCCTGTGCCGCATTTTTTGTAACTATTTCCCCTTTCATTCTTCGCAGATTGAGGGATGAATGGAATGAATGGATGGATGGATGAGGACAGAACTGGAAGGCTGAAAGATTTCGGATTGGATTGGGGGGAAATTGATTTTGTCTGGTGACGACCACTTTTATGTACAGGGATTGGCTCAGTTTTTTGTTTTTATGGGAAGGGGCGCAGTCGAGCGGGAGGAGGGAGGGAGAAGAGTGTGTGAAGTGTGGACATGAGTATCGAAATCGAATTAAAATCTCAAGGATTGAAACGATGACAATGGGAGGTTGAGGGAGGAAAGGGGAGGAGGTGAGCAGGATGGCGAGGGAGGAAAAGGGACAAAGAATCACTCCTGATTGTTTGCCTTACAATCCCCTATGCTAATGATTATATTTGTGCAATAGTCTTATTGGTATAGAGGAGAAAAACTTGGCCAATTGTTTTCCAACTGCCCTTCCACCCCCTTTCCATTCTGCTTCTCTATTTTCTCCCACCTATTCTGGCCATGGAATACAAAACCTTTTATACTGGAAAAGACAGTAAGAAAGGTTGGGCCGGTGCAGTTGACAACGGTACTGTCACTTGCCTGTCTGCCTGCCTGTGAGTCAGTCACAACATTGTTGCTTTTCTTTTTTCCTGTTTCCTTTTTGAAAGACAAACATTCGATGAACAAATGCTGACATAATTAGTTTGTTTCAGAGTAGATTGATAACTTCTTATTATTGTGATAAAGTTGACACAAAAGTAAAGGATTCCCCCTACCCCTCCAGTTCCTCATGGGCCGGGAGTGGTAGCTCTAAAAAGGCGAGAAGGATACTGTATCGACTTGTTGATATATCTACAAGGACTAAAGAATAGGTCCCCCGTAGGTCATGTGGTAAAAAAACTCTCGAGGAGGGCCAGGACAGGGTGGGAAATTGGAGGGTGGTGGGTGGTAGGTGGTGGGCAGTGGGTGGTGGAGAGGAGGCGCAAGAAAGAATTACAGTATTATTAATGAACTTGATCGAAATTGGTATTCGTTGGGGTAAGGGACCTGGGATTACAGGGTACGGCACGGCAGGATACGGCACGGCAGGAGAGCCGAGGATGAGAGCGAGGGGCGAGGGGCGAGATCGGGGGGCGAGGGGCGAGGTCGGGGGGCGAGGGGCAAGGGCAAGGGCAAGGGCAAGGGACTTCCTTCCCCAAGGCCCTTCCCCTAGGCACAAGAAATCTTTTTCCAGCTAGCCCTTGCCTCTATAGGTGCTCATATCCCAATACCCGTATCTCTATTGGCCTAGCACACTCAACACTAACTTAAGGTCTACCAGCGTACAATACAGTAGAGAGGCTGAAGGCTAAGAGGAAGAAGGAGGAGGCCGTTGGCCCAAACAAGGCGTTCATAGGGTTGGAAGATATCATCAAGGTAGTGTCTATCCCCTTCAAGAGGCTCGCCTTACTAAGGACAATTGCGAGCAAGTACTCTAATATAGATCACCATCGAGTGGGCCACTTCACTAAACCACCAACTTGAACACATTTTTCTCCACCACCATACATCCCAAATGCGTTCAACAAGAAGGGAGAGTCCAATTGGACCTTAAAGCTATAGAGGCAGGCTAAATCATGTCTCTCGGAGGAGAATAGTGAAGTGACCCGTTCGATGGTGAATTACGTTAGCAGCTGTTACACTTATCCAGGCGCCAGGAATAGATAGTGTAGATTATGAGAGCCCCCATTTCTCACAATTGCAAACAACCTCCAAGCGATTCGGTATACGGTAATACTTAAAATGAGAATTGCAAGAACAACTCCAGTTTGAAAAGTGGCCGACTACACGTGCGCGTTGGTGGCGCGAATACGCAGTTCTGGCAGGTGGAGGTGGAGTCAACAAAAAAAGAAGCTTCCATCAACAAATCGTGGTGATGATGATGATGATGATTATGAGATGCGCCTTCTGAAGGGTTTTCTTTAGACTTAATGAAAAAATTCTATTTTACTTCTCGAAGTGTAGAAGTTTGCCAAACCAAAAAAATCAACCAGAAAGTTTGATCAACAAACCCTTGTTAATAGTTTCTGCATCTGTTTTTATACTGGTACGGAGTCTGTGACAGTACTGTAATCTCCCGCCCATCAAACCTCTGATCCATCAAACCAGCATTAATCTAATCCTTGATGGAAGTTCAAAAGGAAAAGCTTATTGTACCAATAAGCAGATGGATAGGTCCAGCAGGTACCGTACAGTATATGTACATGTTATATCTCTCTAGTCAAAGCCATGCTGTTGTTGTATGGTGTTTTTGTATTGAAAAAGAACAAATTACTGGACCAAGGCCGTTGCTTCAGTTTGGCCGCTTTGCGCGCCCTCAGGACTAAATAATAAACGCAGATAATGGCTGCCGGTTTGTTCATACTTTCCTTCTGTTACAGTAACTCTTCAGCAAAAGTAAAGTGATGGAAAATTACAATTCTGTTTTAGAGTGGGTACTGTTGTGTCTTTGTAAACATATCCTGGAGTGTTTGGAGCACGGTATCCAAGGTACCGGTGCAGTGAGATGGGTGGGCAGGTACCGGGAGGTGCTTGGTACAGTCCTCACTATCTAAGAAGGTTGGTAGCATGGAAACGAAGTGGGGCAAGAATAATCAGGCTGGGACAGTGGATGACTTCTTTTATTATGAGATCTCTCACATGGCACGGGGATGGTGGTGTGGATACATGGAGTATAGGGTTGGGGCAGTGCAGGGTAACACTGGGCAGGTGAATTGGCACATGGCATGGCATGGATAGATGGTATAGCATGGTTGTCAGAGTGAGAGTATTGGAATTATAACAGCAGCAGCAGCAGTAGTAGTAGTAGTAGTAGTAGTAGTAGTAGTAATAGTAGTAGAGTCGTAGGACTGATGAGATGTAAGGGCAGGAGTAGCAGCAATGCTAGTGGCATTCACTTCTACCCTCTGCTGATGAGACATGATGTCATAGAGAGGACAACTATTTCCACTTGCTGTGGTGAGAGAGTGACAATCGAAACTACGCTATACATCACACAGTGTCTCCTCAAACATTTTAAAAAACAAATCTGCTGCAAAGAAAAGGCCAAAAGTGAAAGATGAGAGGCTGGGAGGGAAAGGAAAATGCAGCCACAATGCAATGCAACACAATGCAACATAATTTAAATGCTAGGTTCTAGGTACTAAGTCTGGCAGAAAATATAAGTCGGATTTTGATCCTACTCGCTAACCAAACTCTCCAATCGGGGTCGAAAGGCTAACTATCGACAAGGTACGTACCATAGGCACGGGAGATGGGCATTATGTTAAGTTGAGTCAAGTTGAGTCAAGTTGAGTCAAGAGCGGCCAAACAGTGGGTACAGGTAATATTATGTTCTATCTACTCGGAGTACTCTTGTACTATAATAAATTAGGTGTATGCCAAAACGCCACTTTCGGTGCCCAGCAATCCAAGGCCCATTTCGGCGATCCGTTGTCCGTTGTCGGCTCCCGGGTCCCATTCCGGTGTCCGTGTCCCGCCCGGGCCCCGTATCGGGCTGCCCGTTTATCGATTAAGCTCTTCTTGCAGGCGGCCGGCCATGCCTGCAAACACGCCGGCGCGATCGACGCTGCACCCCTTTCATCGTACATTTCGCCCATGCTTTGCCAAAAGTCTAGTTGTTCGGACCGAGAATACCTTCCAAAAGCTGCTTAAGCGTCGCCTACCAGATCGTATGCGTGTAGGCAATGCAGGAGCTCACGCCAAATGTCGTAGTGGGCGTGCGATGTGGGTCAAAAGGGGCAGAATGATGGCATCTCACGAAACAGTGTTGCCCCCGCAATCGGGGATGTTCAGGCCAGCCTTGAGCTTCCTTGCTGGATCCATCAGACCCCATTTGTCTTCCCAATTCTGGTCGCCCTTGTCGTATACGATTTTCCAAGGCTCATCGAATGCCTCGAACCTGTAATTATCAGCATCTTGTGCATGTCGGAGGGACATGGTCGGCTTACCAAAAATAGTCGGTGCCATTGTCCAGAGCCTGGCAGACCCAGGTGTCCATAAAGGTGTTCATGTTCTCGACGCTGGCGACTGCGCCGCTTTGGCCGGGGGCACACTCACCGGTGGTGCCTCCACAATCGGTACCACCTCCGCTCGGCCAGCCGGTCTCTGAGATGATCTGTTTGCCGTTGGAGTTGCCCTGGGTGAGGACGACATCGTGCTCTTGCCAAAAGGTCCATGTCCAAGCTGCGGCGACTTCCGCAGTGACCCCGGCGAAGAAGGGGTGGATGTTGGACATGACAAAGTCTACGGCTTGGACAAGCTGGGCATTCCAGTTGTCGCCGAGATCAGAAGTGGCAATGGGGAGATCGTAGCCCTTGGACTTGAATTTTGATCGGGCGTCATTGAGGTAGCCAATGAGCTCCTGTTCGGACTGGGCCTTGTCTACACCTGCACGGTACAGGGCCTCGTTGCCGATAATGACACCCTTGAAGGGCGAAAGGTCGTTCTTGTTGGCTTCAAGAATGTCGTACATCTGAGCGATCTGTCGGTCGGTTGTGGTCTGGTTGGTATCAATCCAGACTCCGAGCCAGATCTTCATGTTGGTCAGCTCAAGCTGGTTGATGGAATGCATGACCATCTCGGTCTGGTTGCAGTCGGTGCCGTACAGGCGCACCGTGTTGGTCAACTGAGAGAGCACAGCCATGTCTCGGGTGACGTTGTTGGACGAAGGTGGGTACGTGAGGCAGAGGGGATATTGGGTGCCCCATGGGGTGTAGTCGATGGCTGGGAAGACCTTGTGCAGGTTGGCATTGTTCATCAAGGCTTGGATTTCTTTCGAGTGTATATTGAGATCTCCGTTCTTCTGGAGATCTGTCTGCGCATTGTTGGTGCTACCGGGGACAGGACCATCGCCGTCACCGCTGCTACTTCCGCCACTAGTGGATGACGAATTCTTGCGTGAGCCGAGCACACCGCCGATAATGCCGGCAACGATGGCAATGACAATGACCGCACCAATGGCCAGGCCGACCACCCATCTCATTCGATTGTTACCTTGCTTCTGCCTGCTCAGCCACTCCGACTTCTCTTCCCGTGGATGACCAGCCGAGCCGGCCGCCGACTGTTCGGCAGCTCTCCTGCCAAACAGACGGGCCAGAAAGCCGGGCCGCGAGGAAGCTGCAGCACCTGCGGCAACATATCCTGCCTTGTCGCCACTGCGTTCTCCGCTGATGATGGGGAACACGGATCGTCTTTGCGGTTCGGGCATGAAGCCGTCGTCGCCGTCGTCAAGGATGTTGTTGGGATTGATATGGGCGTCGGAGACGGCAGGATTGAGAAACTGCCTGGAGCGATGATAAGGAGAGTCGTGGAATGCCAAACCTTGGCCAGAGGGATATTCACCAAGCGGGATGCTGTTGTCTGAGTAGGCAGCCCGCGCGTCGTAGATCGGAGTCGTGGAGCCGGGAGTGGCAGCCGCGCCAGCCAGATGGGTGTTGGACGCATACGAGCCTCGATCGGGCAGGTGCGATGGTGGTCTGGAGCTGCGGCCATGGATACTGCCCGGGTAGTCACCATCGGCCGGGTGAGGGGAGGAGGAAGGCGTCGAGGAGTGGGTTGGTACTCTCAATGCCGAGTCTTGGTCTTGCGAGGTCTCCAGCCTCGGCAGGATTCTGGTAGGACTGGCACGGTGAGGGGGTGGAGCAGGAGCAGTGTCGTCGTTGTCGACGTCAAGTGGATGCATGTCTTGGGGAGGCGGCGGTGAGTATTGTGGTGGTGGTGAGATGATGTCGCGATTGGGAGAGTCTAAGTAGGGCGGGTACGGTGCTGGTGAGCGAGAGGTATGCACGGCGTGGGCGGCATCATCGCCCATCTCGTAGGAAAAGGCTCTTTCTCCAGGCATTGTTTGTTTGTCTCGCAGCTGCGAGCAGCCGACGGCAAGATACAGTCAATCAGGCAGTCAGGAGTTGACAAGTTTGAGCGATGGATCGAGGCTGCAGAACCATTGCTGGGCGCCGTGAACGTGGGCCAAGGCTGGCTGACTGCCTGCAGTGGACTGCAGGCACACGCCTCGACTGCGGTTGGGGATCGTTCGGAGGCCGAGGCTGGTTGATGAATGGTACGGATAGGGGTGTGAGGAGAGGAGCGGAGAGGAGCCAGACGAGGACGAGGATGGGGTACGAGAGGGAGGGATGAGTCGATCGATGGGCTGGGCAGAGTGAGATAATGGGCTGCGGGATGGATGCGGTGGGCAAGGAACTGCGGGCGGTTGGTGGTGGGCTGTGCAGTGCAATAATGTGAAACACGCGGCCGAGCGGCAGGTGTCAAGGCGGAAGGCGCGTTGGGGGCGTCAGGGCCATCTGACAGTGGGCTGCGCACACACAGAGGCCAGCCGTTACTGCTGTGCTGTATCTGATGCGAGGACCACACTGCTACCACTACTAAATGTCCGCTCGATGCTCTCCGAGCCCTCAAAACACCGTGCCAGTCGCCCAGGAGGCACTTGTCAACCCTTGCGCGTGGTGGGCCCCGTTCGCTGGCATGTTGCCTTGGCGACACACGGGGGCTTGCTTAAGCTTAACTCTAAATGACTACACCTCTGTCTCCCTCCCAAGCTAGCCAGCCAATCATTGCACGCGGGCTTCACTAGCTCGGCGCACAGCCGTTTGGGCTGAAAACGCTTGGATGCTCACGTGATCGACTTTCTTTCTCTACCGTCGCGCACCATAATAGTGCTTGCGCTGCTCATCATCTCGTTGCACGCCCCCATTTGCATATGAGTCCCACCCAAGCCGCTGTGCTGCGTGTTACTGCGCACTCCACTGCATTCTGCCTGCCGTCGTCTCATTTAACGGGTCTCTGAGCCCGCGAGACCCTGTCCGGCCATGTGCCATAAGGCGGCTCCGGCTCGTTCTCGCTCCGTAATAGCCGTCCGTGTGATGGTGCGCTTGGTTCTGCCAAGGTAAGTACTCTGTGCTGGTTGGAGGGTGGATATCCTGGTTACCAGGCCCCCATCCACTCCCCGGTCCGGCATTCTCACTTCTCCAGCCGGCCTTTGAAGAACCGTGAATGTTGGCTGGAGGTCCTCTGTTCCACACGTTGCTGGAGGGTGCTATGTTAGCTGGGAGTGACGAGTTGGCAACTCCTGTCGTGTACCGTGCATCCGTCGCCGGCAGACTTCCTCTCATAGACGACATCTCCAACAGCGTGCCCTCGGTTGCCCCGCTCTTCTCCTCCGCTGCCAACTGTGCTCTGTAGAAAGCGTCGCAACTGCACTCGCACGGCGCCGAGCATTCGACCCCGCATTCATGCCCACACACAAGCACCCTCGAGCAGGCCACTTTGCACACCACTAGCTCGTGACTATATGGGTGGCAGTTGAGCGGACAGACGTGGCCGCAATCGAGTGCTGTCCTGCACTTTTCGCTACATCCCCCATCAATTTGGTCCCATGCGTCCACGTACTTCAACATGGTCGTCTGATTGTGTTTCTGGCAGAACAGAGGGAGCTGGTCTGCAAGCCGGCGTGCTGTGTGCATCTGCCGTATTACCTCATTCCACAGCTTGTGTTGCGACTTCTGCAGACTCTCGCCATTGCCGAAGATGTAGAAGCCACTTTTCGCTCGAGACAACGCCACGCATGCTCTGTTGGTCGAGCTGAGGAAGCCGATGTTGCCATCATACGTGCTGCGAGTCAATGACAGGATCACAACCTCGTTCTCCTCTCCCTGGTAGGAGTCAACTGTCTTGACCTTATTGTACACTTCCTTGAGTTCTGCGAATCGCCGAATCTCTTTCAAAATCTGCTTGCGTTGGCCGTTGTAGAAGGTCAATATTGTTATGCTCTCCACTGGCACCCCGTTCTGGTGTAGATATCGGTAGAACCGAGCCACAAACTTGGCCTCTTCTTCGTTGAACATGGACATCTGGCTGTCTCGGTACTCCGACCACGAGTGATTGAAAAAGAATGACTTGATCTTGCCCATACCCCACGCTGGAGTATGCCGATTGACCACCGATTCATGATCTCCAAGATCCGGATACAGGCTCGACAGTAGGCTGCGGAAAGCCGGATCCATACGCCGCTGTCGAAGAAGAGTCTTAAACGGCACCCCGTTGTTGACAAGGCGCTCGAACAGCGACACGTTGAGGTGGTAAGGTTCGCCTTCAAGATCTGGTTCGTTGCAATGCCCCTGTAACTGCTGGTGATCTCCTACTAGAATGAGATGCTGAACCGACTCCATGCATGCCACAGCCACCGGTGCCTCCAGCACCTCGGCAGCTTCTTCGATCAGTACGATCTTCGGCTTTAAACTCGCAATCAGAGGCCGATATTTGCTGAGTCCAGTCGTCGTCATTCCAATGAATCGTGCACGTTTGAGGTAGATCGCATCCCGCTCCCATTTGCCAATCTTGAGATCCTTGAGGTTCTTGTCGTATAGAATCGCCTCCTGTCGTACCTTCTCCAGGATCTTGGCCTTTAATTGTGACTGCATCAAGCTGTACACAGCTCCACGCAGACCCTCCTCAATCTTCCACAGGTCTTGTTCGCTTCTCAGCTCTCTCGCAGCAAGCTCTAAATCCGATTCCACCGGTCGTGGCACGGTCCATTTCTGCTCAAGGACGCACCAAAGCCCTCGAATAAGGTCCCAGTCTTCCTCATCGCTGACCCCATTCTCCGCTTCCTGCTCGCGAAGTTGTTCGAATTCTAGGTCTTCGTCGTCTTCGTCGGTCCCAAATCTCGGACTATTTTGATAATTCACTCGGAAAGGAATGAGTCCACGATCCAACCACAGCCTTACTGGATCACTCTCATACCCATCTGCCGAGATCCACCGTGCAGCACCAGATCCAAGCGAGGCGGCCTGCTTTTGGCTGATGATCTCGTAATCTAACAAAGTCTGCACTGAGAATGGATCGTTGGGGCTCTCATGCAATGGTTTGAGAAGTTCGATTATTTTCTTCGACTGCATCGTGTGATTGCTCATTGCTTGTCCAAGAAGCGCTCCTGGCAGAAGAGGCAAACGTTCCGCTTTTCGAATCTCAAACAGTGCACGCTTCTTGACCTCCATGTTCGTACTTCGCCCACCCAAGCGAATATAGCGCGGTTCAAATTTGGCAACATGACTGAGTAACTGGTCTAAAGCGTGATTGGTCTGCGCAGCAATGATGATCGGAGGTTCGTCTTCTTTGAGTGTCTTTGCGAGCACCTCCAAAGCAAGGGTCGACACGTGCGTTTTGCCAGTTCCTGGTGGGCCTTGAACAATTGCCAGACTCTTCGTCAGAATCTGGTTCAACGCTTCCATCTGCGACTCATCAAGCCGACTACCCTCGGCCGACGGCCAGTTCGCCAGGACATCAGTCTCAGTCACACCTTCTGCTGAAGTTGCTGGACTGAGGTTCATGATCGGTTCTTGTCTCACATAATCTGGTGGCTCAACACTCGGTGACAGCCGGCATATGTGCTCTGACAACGGGAACTTCTCCTTGCTCAGCTTCTGCAGTGCTCGAAGGGTATGACGAGATGCCTCGTAGTAGCCTCTTCTTGCCTCCACCATGATCCATTCCTGCTGTGGATCTATCTGAATATCCTCGGGCCGACTGAAGAAGATATCGATTTCTGGGGGATACATATCCACCAGACCTTGGAGAGGCCTGGAGGCCACAATCGCCACGACGCTAGTTCGCTGCAGCTTGTCATTGGCAGGAAACAAAGCAACCAGGGAGCCTGAAGTAAGACGTTTACTTGAAGCCCACAATATATTGCGTTTGGCTCTTGACGTTGAGAATCGGATTCTTGCGGCGACGCCAAGCTGTCCAAAGGTAAAGCCTGTGATGTATACCTTCTCGTAGATCGATATACTGAGGTCATCTGTCATGTCAGGTTCTCTCTTAAATCTGTCAACGGCATCTCTGAGTGGGCTGACCGCATCTTCCCGTAGGAGTGCGTAATGAGTGCGTAAGTATTTGAGCTTGTCTTTCCACTTGCCCTTGATCTTGTTCGGTGTGAGCTCAACTTCCTCGGCCTCCGACAGGGTGATCTCTTTACTCCCGGGTATTTCGGGTTCACCCAACCATTCACCTGCCTCGGCGTCCTTCGTGATCCGCTCCTGTTCGTGTACGTATTTTCGGATATCATAGTTCACAACTAGGTCCTTTGCCGTATCGATAGAGCTGGTGATGATGTTGCCCTGTCGGTGGGGTCGAGAGCCATGAAACCTCTCGGTGAGATGTGCGTTCAATTCCCCAGAGTCTGTGTCGAATTAGCAGACATGAAGCAGTCGAGGTCGTACAGAGAACGATTGTCTCATCTAGTGACATTAAAGCTCCAAACTCATACCATGGCTGTGGTACTTGCAAGGAAATGAGTCAAAACTGACCTGCATGAAAGTCGTCTGGTGCATGATTTCCAGCACCTGATACAATTAATGTTAGCTAGTCTTTCGCAACAGTTGTCTGCTGTAGTTGATCACAATCTACTCACTTCTCCCGCCTCTACCACCCCGGCCACGACCACGAGTTGGCCGTGGAGCGCCACGGTTGCGTGGGCCTACCATGGAATCTGATCGTTGTGATTGAGATCTAAAATTCACAGTCGTGAGCTCTAGTTCGAAATGGGGGGATTTGCAGCAAGATATGAACTGCAGTTGTTTGGCCTATGTCGTTCTTCGTGCAGAAAGTTTGCAGATCTGAGTGCGATGTCGAACTTGGCAAGTTTCCAAATTCCAGCTGATAAGCCCGAAGTGCTTGGAAAAGGGAGTGAATGAGTGTGCGAAGCACCTCAAGGCAACCATGAAGGAATATATGCTGTTGCAGGTTGAGTGCCCGGCACGATGTCAAATCTTAACTGACCTTAGACCAGTTTCAGCAATTGCTAGGTCGATAAGAATATACGAAAAAATACTCTGTCATGAGGAAGGTGCTTGTGAAAGTGTAGAGTGACCCTACCTACTACGACTCTGAGCCAGACAGGGTGTAATCAAGGGTAGCAATACATTAGCCTAGTGGACAGAAAAAACCAGAGATTCAGATATTGACTGTGAGATTTGCCGGCAGTAAAGACTGGCACATCAACAGGTCTGCCTCGTTCTTGAGGGGGGAGGTGTTATCACACTATCAAGCAATTAATGAGCACAGTTCCTCATTACAACCAAAAAATAGAGACTTCCAACAAAGAACGAAAGTGTGAGTGAGTAGAATAGGTTCCAGAAAGAAGCTGGAGTCATTGTGCATCAAGGCCTCAGGTTGCCCACCGTAGTAACTCTCTGCCAAACTCAGACTATCCTATCTTAGGTTTAGCGCATTTGGAACGACCTTAAAACGAGTAGCAGCACACGTCCTCTTCACTCCCTACTCTTGAAGTCACCTTATAACATGTGTGGATACCCCAACTGAGTCATTATACAGTAACAGAGTGACTCCTTTGAATGATTTTTGTTTTGAACTATGCTCCCTTGATTGATTAGTTGAACAAAGCACGCGTTACGACTCTTTTACCAGTATTATGCCTTCGTTTGAGGAAGACGATGAGCGAGATTTACCTGGCTCCCAAGATGGCAGCTCGTACGACGATGGAGATGATACTATGAGAGATGTTGACGACGATAATGCAGATGTGGATGGCGACGGAGACGGAGACATGGATAATGATGCTGACCAAGACGGCGACGGGGATGCGGATGTCGATGGCGACGGCGACGGTGACGACGACGGTGATGACGATGAGGACGAATCAGGCGACTCCGATAATGAGGACAACAACGGAGAGACCAACGGAGAGCCGGACTCTGCCGCTGGTCAGGACTCCCTGCAGGCCGGAGGAACTCAGCAGGAATCAGCACGAACAGCTGAGCAATCCGCGGTCCGAATTGAAATGCTGACTGCCGAGTCATACGACATTGTTCCAACAATCGCAGCTCCACAGAGCACTTCTGTGAACGCCATCTGCGGGACTTGGGACGCCCGATGGATCTTTACCGGTGGATCCGATGGCTATATTCGCAAATTCAACTGGGTCGAGTCCGTCAACAACAAGCTGGCCTTGACTGTGGCACAACGACACCCATTCGTTGACAGTGTGGTTAAAGCTGGTGTCCTGATTTCCTACTGGGAGAACTGGGACACTAAGGCGAGGACTGTTGGCGCGCAAGATGCAACTCAAGTCATTTCTCCCGTCTACTCTCTTGCATGCCACAGTCAGGGGCTGTGGCTGCTCTCAGGGACTGCGTCGGGAGCTATTCGACTGCAGTCGACCAGACACGACGAAGGCAAGCAGATTGCTCTATTGCGACAACACAGCTCTGCCGTGTCCGTGCTCACCTTATCATCTGACGAGCGCAATCTGCTGTCTGGGAGCTGGGACAAGAGCGTCCTGGACTGGGATCTGGAGACTGGCCAAGTCAAGACGACATTCGCATCAAGTGCGGGCCAAATTTCGTCGATCGAATCTCGACCCATCTCCTCGCTGCCAGTTCCCGCAGAATCAGGGGAGATTGCTGTCACCAACGGAGTCGGCCGAGGCCACGGGGACAACTTGCCGAATGGCGTCTCGAGTCGGGCACAGAGCCAAGTGCTGGTCGACCACCCTTCACCAGAAAGTCGAGACTCCCTATTCGGTGGAGATGAGGGGGACGATGATCTCTTTGGCGAGAGTGTTGGCGCAGCTTTGGCCAACGGAGACGGTGACGCTTTCGGGGAAGATGACGACGAAATGGCAATGGCTGATGGCCCCCCTGTGTCCAATGTCGATGACCGGATCATGGCGGACACTAATGATAGTCTGCAACCAGTTCAGCCTCCTCAGCTGGATTCAACACAATCGACATTAGGGCTCGTTGAAATCTTGCCGAATGGAGATACAAGCATGTCCGAACAGGCTCTTGCGAACGGTTTGCCTCATGCAGATGATATGGAGGGCATTTCAAAGGGCATCAACAACGAGCCTGATGCTCCGGTAACATCAGACTCCACATTCCTCGCCACGTCCATCGATGGAGCGATAAGAGTGTGGGATCGTAGGCAGCCAAACCCGGTGGCTCGTATAATGCCTCGGAATACGCCTCCGTGGTGTATGAGTGCTTGTTGGTCGCCCGATGGCAACTACATCTTTGCGGGACGTCGAAACAACACTGTGGAGGAGTACGACCTCCGCAAGGGGTTGAAGGAACCAGACCGCGTATTCAAGTTCCCCAATGGGAGTGGAGCAGTTACATCTATCAAGGCTATGCCTAACGGGCGACACCTCATATGTGCTTCCTATGATATCCTGCGGCTTTACGACCTGAAGGAATCTCAAGCCGCTCGATCAACTGTACCTTTTCTGATTGTGCCCGGTCACCGAACTGGTGTGGTCTCTCAGCTGTATATCGATCCCAGCTGTCGATTCATGATGTCAACAGGTGGTAACCGGGGCTGGGAAGGATCTTCGACTGAGGTCTTACTTGGATATGAGATTTCAGCGGCGACTTGAAAGGTTGCCACGGCAGCTCGCACACAAGATCCAGGATACCTCCTCTCCCCGTCAACGATATTGTCACGTGAACGGATTGCCTGGCCTTCCTGTGTTGTTGGAGTCCTGTTCAACTACGAGCCTTTTATTTCAGTTTGAGGAGAACACAGATTAATAACAGTCTGGCGCGCCCTAACCTTTGTAATTGCTTGGTGAGTTCTTTGTTGTACGGGACTCGCAATATAGCTGATCTGATATTTCTAGTTTCAAATCACTGGGAGGAGCTCGCTCTGCAGTCCCCTCCACAGCAACAATCTTGTCATCATCATCGGCGGCGGAGGACTCTGTGAAGACGTAGTCTACTTGTGCAAAAAAAAGGAAAATTTTCACTCGTTTCCGGGTAAAGATGCCTGAACGACACGGGATCCGGGTGTCGGTCATTGAGCCTTCAGAGAAGACCTTCACCGAGTATGGGGTCCAAGATCTAGGTAGCTCTGCGGCAAAGTCCAAAATCTGTTCTGTCAAGATTGAGAGCAAGGCCGACAAGGTCTTTCAGATCCTGGTCAAACCAACCAACCCATTCCCATTTGACGAAAACGAAGCCGGGATCGTCAACCACGCGCGTTACCAGTCCACACTAGCAGCCGCGCCCTCATCTTTGTCCGCTTCTGGAAATACGCGTCACCCCCCATTCGCACTCTCCATCGCCGTCTACATTGATGGCAACAAACGACCCGATTGCACCTTTAGCCTCCCCCTCAACCCCGCGGACCGCTTCTACAAACCCAAGGGCATCATATTCCGTGGCCGCCTGGAAGCCAATGAAGCAACTGCAGAGAGCGTCGACACTTCCCGCTTCTTCAAGGCCAGAGGCTGGAAGTGGAACAACCACGGCAACATCGAAGACTTGCTATCCGACTGTAATATCAGCGCGGCCGACACGGAAGTGGACAAGACAGCAGACGACATCGCCTTCGAAGACCTAGCCAACAACTTCTCTCTGGCCGCTGGGATAGGAAACACCAGCACTACATACGACAAAGCCGGAGTCATCCGCGTCGTCATCAAGCGCATCGTCATCCTCGGCCCATCGCGCTGCACGCGTATACCAGGAATTGGTTTACTTGGCGAGGGCGGAAAGAAAGACAGCGGGGAGGAAGACGGGCAGGGTCCCGACGGCGGTGGTGACAGTGACAGCAGCGGCAGCACCACCACCACCACCGCCGCTGAGCACATCACCGGCCCGGCCGACTCGCCATACACGGTCAACGTCAGCTTCATGTCATGGGTACCATACAAACGCCGCGAGGACTTCTTCGCCGAGTTCCGTTTCCAGTACATGCCGCGCCACAAACTCGTCAGGCTGGGACTCTGCAGCGAGGCTGTCACGCCGATGTTTCCGATGGTGCACCGGCTTGCTGGGCCTGGGGCCGAAAGAGCAGCAAGGCTGTCAGCGAGACGCAGCAGTAACAGCAACGGCAAGCGAGCCATGAGCGAGATGGACAGCGACAGTGGCAGCGACAGTGGCAGCGGCAGTGGCAGCGGCAGTGGCGGAGAATTGGAGGTCATGGCGCGGATTCCGCAGCATGAGCGTCAGCATGAGCATCAGCTACAGATTAGGTGCAAGAAGCAGAAGCAGGAGCAGGAGCAGGAGCAGGAGCAAAAGGAAGATGGTGAGAGAAAGAGAGCGAGAGAGCTAGCATAATGAGTCATCCAAGTCTGAATATCGACCTTGTCAAGTATAGTAAACTTAATAAGTATCCGGTCTCTCTTGGTAAGGATACAGTATCAGTACTGACATGCTTAATACACACAAGATAACTTTGCACTGCTGAGTTGAATTCCCTTCTTGTATCTTTATCACATTGAATTGTTTTTGAATGGCAATGGATGAATTTGAATGTCCTCTCTTGCCCTGCTGTACCGTAATTCGGTGAGGTGTCTTCTGCTCTTTCTCTCTCTCTCTCTGTGAGTAATTAGTGAGCTTAAGATTTCAGGTTGATGGAATTACCGGTAAGGGACAGTTATATTATATTACTCGCTGAAGGATGATGATGATTTTTTTGGTACAGCTAGGGCCGAGGAAGCTTTTCTTCTCGTTGCTGCTGACCGCCTGTAGTTCAGAGCTATTTTTCTTTCAGTGATAGTAACAGCAGTAGTTGACTACATGCGACTGACTGCATGTTAGATATATACCATTACTACTCTGCTAAATCACAACGGCAGACATACATAGGATGAATTCTAACAGAAAGGGTCATTTAATGTATGATAAGTTGATCATAATATACGGGGGGCATTGAGGTGGAGCTATTTCAGGTGGCTTACTTCCACTTCTTGGTCTGACAACTAGCTACTTCGATGATCACGGATCAGTTCATCAAAATCATGATTGTCATGGGTATCATCATCATCATCATCATCATCATTATGTATCATCATGGTAGTCATGAACACCATCATCATCATCATCATCATTATGTATCATCATGGTAGTCATGAACACCATCATCATCATCATCCACTCATAAGAGGACTGATACTCTGGTTTTGGGTCTATCTCCTCCAAGTAGGGGGTGGTGGGGGCCGGCCACCACGATAGACAATTTCACGCTCAATGTATCGCTCGTCGTCGGAGGCCCAGGGCCGGTGGTCGCGGCGGTCTCGGCCGGGCTCGATCAAGAGGCGCGGAGGAGCGGGGTCGGCCGCGCGTTCAGGCAGGACGCGGTTCTCCCAACCGATTTCCTTAATGCGCTTCTGTCGCGCGTTCTTGATGTCTTCGGATAAGCCGACCAGGCGGGCCATGTCTTCCTGTGCGGTGTGTCAGTCTGGTGAAGGATTGAGGTCAGGGAGAGATAAAAGGACTGACGTAAGACAGATATTTAAAGACATAATAAAAGTCATCGGTCTCTTCATACTCGTAGCCCATCTCCTTGATGGCTTCTTTGACGACGAGGTCTTTGGTGATCTCAGTCCAGAGACCATCGCGAGGGTCACGTGGCTTGCCCCAGGACACGCCAAGACCTCCAGCGCCAACAGAGGGAGCGGGTCGTGCGCCGTCGATGTAGCCGTCGTAGGGGGCTCCGTCTGGGTAGAACTTGCTTCTGCGCACGCCATTGTATCGTTGCCAGGTGATCTCTTGCTCGCCGCCGCCAGTGCCGTCCATGCGCACGCGGTGGGTACCGGGTGGAACATCGACCAGGGACCAGTCTCGGGTGGCGCCATGGTAGGCCTCACCGATGTAGCCGCGCTGCTTGGCGATATCGTTGTAATATGCAGCTTCTTCTTCGGCCTCACGATCGTATGGTCCTGGCGGTGCACGGGTAGGACCATTGTCGTAGTAAGGATCCCGCCGTAGCGCTGGCGGGGGCAGTGGTGAGCGCGACCGTGTATCATTGCGGTCAATGACGATGTCTTCCTTGTACTCGCGGCCTTCTCTCTCTCCTGACCGGTGGATGGCAATCCGTTCTCCCGACCGAGCCTGCTCCCGCTCCCGCTCCCGCTCTGGGGCCGGTGATGGCGGTGACGGCGGCGATGGTAGACGCGAGGCTGGCCGACGTGGAGTCAGCGTGATCTCGTAGTCGCGGTCGATGGCGCGTGCGATGGCATCCTCATGCTGCGGCGGAGCCGCAATGATGGTCGGGGCTGGATATGTCGGGGCTTGATAGTAGGCCCCGGGCGGATACCGACCAGCGGCTGAGTCAGAAGAATTGGAACGAGAATGGTTGCGGACGATGATTTCTTCGCGCTCACGATCGCGGCCACGGCCACCGTCTCGATGTTCCCGACGGATGATGATTTCTTGGTCGGATTCGCTGTCTCGACGGGCCCGAGAGCGCTCGCGCTCGTGAGAGACGGGCCGTGCCAAGATCCCACGAGAGGATCGGTCGTCAGTGTCGCGTTCCTCACGGCGGATGATGATCTCCTCTCGCTCTCGCTCTCGGTCGCGGTCGTCCCACCGCGGCGGTGGAGGAGCATAGCGCAAACCATCTTCGCTGTCAGTCCTTCTCTCCTCGCGGCGGATGATGATTTCTTCTCGCTCTCGCTCTCGCTCTCGTTCCTCTCTGCGAGGCGGTGGCGGAGCATAGCGCACATCGTCTCGGCTATCGCTCTCTCTTTCATCGCGGCGAATGATGATCTCCTCTCGTTCTCGCACTGGCTCCGGACGGCGAGGCGGCCGTGGCTGTGGCTGTGGCTGTGGACGAGGCTCCGGCTCGTCTCGGCGAATGATGATTTCCTCCTGCTCCAGCCGTGTCTCGGGCTCGGGCGAAGGAGAGCGTCGGCGTGGAGCAAATTCAAAGTCCTCGACGTCTCGCTTCCGCAACACCACCGCGCCCGCACCAGCAGAGCGTCCGTAGTCCTCTCGCAGGAAGGCCGGCGGCAGTGCCGATCGTTCTCGCTCGATCACCTCCTCTCTCACCCGCACGTCTCGTTCCCGTCTGGGCACCTCTCGGCCGCTGCTGCCGTATATTTCTTCCTCAACCACACGGTCGCCAGTGCGGCGGTCACGGCCGCGAGAGGAGACGTACGTGCGGTCGTATCTGTCCACAGAGCGGTCGAGCGAGACGTCGCTTCCGTAGTCCCTGCGGGCCATTCTGCAGCAGCCGTCGCGGTGTTATGCGGGAATCCGGATTTTGGGATTGCTGGCTGGAGACGGCATCGACTGGCGAGACGGGAGGCGAGAGGTGAGGGTGTGCACGAGTGGGCGGTGGCAGTGGGCAGTGGCAGTGGGCGGTGGGCGGTGGCAGTAGTGGGTCGGTGGCAGTGGGCCGGTGGCGTTGTAGTGGGGCACTGGAGGTGAAGCCCGACAGAGCTTGAGCAGCCCCGGATAGGAAGTGGCGTGGGCGGCAGTAGCAGATCAGCTCAGACACCAGAGGGCGATGGCAAGAGAGTAACAAGGAGACTGTGTCGACTGGCCGATAAAGCTTTGTGCGTGGGTTGACAGTGGCTGCTGGAGCCTCTGCAGTGTCTTCTTATAAGCCTCAGCTCGTGACGTCTTCATGCACGACGGCGGCCCAAGTTTCCATCTCCATCAAACACGATTTAATCAGGATTTAATCAAAGAGTGCAAGGCTTGATCAAGGCCTGGCTCAGAGATTGATGACTGGAATCACAAAGAGGGCCTGGAATGAAAGCAGGCCTTGGATGATAGATAGCTTGTTGGCAGGCACATACTTGGGCGCTCAGGACTTGATTAGCGTCAACGACATCAGCAGTACCGTATCAGCACCAGCAGTACTGTATCAGCACCAGCAGTACCGTATCAGCATCAGCAGTATCCGCGTCAGCAGCATCAGTGCCAGCAGAAGATGACACACGATTGCTTTTAGTCTTCCTCCGATATTCTATCCCTTCCTCTTCCTCATACATCAATCACACCTGACTTCACATCACACCAGCGAAGGAGAAAAAGAAAAGGAAAAATTCCGGAACTCCCAGAGGCGGCCATCCCGGCCTGTACATCTCGCCTCGCTGCCCTGCTTTGCCCCTGCTTTGCCCTGCCCTACTCTACCCTGCCTTGCGCTGCCCTGCCCTACCCCACGCTCACGCCAGATGAATTTGCTATGCACATAAAAGAAAACGCATATCTGCAGAATGTCCATTGCTTCGTGGCTCGTGTCTCGATATGGGCGCTCCTGACCAGACAATTGTCGCCGTCAGGAGGTGCCTTCATGCTTTTCGTTTCCATCGCAGCAGACCAAAGCGGATATGCATCGATCGCCTCCACATTGGGGCCATTACAAAACCGCCTGCATTGGCGGTATAAGTAAGGCTCAATTGGTTGGGTTAATCCGGATTAGCAACCTGCCACCGGTCAGTCACACAAATCTCAGCTTCGACCAGCTCGAGCGAACCCACCCTCAACTGCCGTGAGTAGTCCTGGTTGTCCTGGAGCGACACACTGCTCAGCCGGTCCTCCTGGCCGTATAGCGCCCACGGATTCAGCCGCTGGTCTGTGCCCAGACTGCGCCGGTCAAAGGCTGAGCTGGCCGTGCCAGCACTGCGCAAGTCGGACGAGCCGCCATTGAGCCCGCTTGTCATCACCTTCGGGGACTTGCCCAGTAGTCCGGCCGTCGACATCTGACTAACTTGCCGCGACGGGATGCTGTTGTCTCCGCTGCTATTGGGCCCGCTGCGTTTCCCCCCGTTGCGGTCGGCCACAAAGGATGCTTCGGAAGAGAAGTCGCGGCGTTCTTGTCGGCGCCTCCGTCGGAACCAGAGCCAGACAAGGATGCCTATGATCAGGCCAATGCCCAGCGCCACCCCAAGCACGATCCCCACCACCTTGCCTGTGCTTACTCCATGCCCGCCGGTGGCAGTCGAGGCCTGGCCAAGCGCATCGCTGCTCGGCACTGCCGACGGCGTCACTACCACCGTCTGGCCCTGTCCTGTCACCGTCGTCACGCTCGTATATACTTCTGTCGGAGCCGGAGTCGACGATGTCGTCAATGTGTCCAACAAGGTCGAACTTGGCGTGGTCGAAGTCGGAGTCTCACTCGATGTTGGCGACGAACTTGTCGTAGGAGGCTACAGCAAACGTTAGCACCGCTTTGACACACCCAGCTTTCTTCGCAGCCTTCGTCCACCGCCACTAAGAAGGGAATAACGAGACAGTTAGGCCATACATCGATTGTGGAGCTTGTTACAATCGGAGTGACTGAGGTTGATGTCGACGTAGGTGTAGTACTTGGGGCTTCGCTCTGCGTATGGTCTTCCGTTACCACCGTCGTTTGCAAAGGTTGGGACGAGGGCAGCGACGAGCTGGTGGAAATGAACAAAGAAAAGGAGCTGCTACTCCCGCTAGTACTAACCAACGAGGATGTGCTGGCCGCACTGGTGCTGGCTGTCGTGGCTGGGGCCGAGGACGAGTCGGAGCCACCAGAGGTGCCCAAGGGTTGGCCAGGCGAGATGAGAAAGTATGAGTAGAGTCCAGCATCGGTGCTGCCGCACGACTCGGTGTCGATCCCTGGGCATCCCTGGTTGCAACTGTCTATGCTGTCCTGGTCCGTTGGCACGTAGTTGGAACACCAACAGTTGTATCCTTGGATAATAGCAAACGCATAAGAGCCTCGGCAGTGGTTACCACATAGGCCTGTCGACTGGAACTCATCCGACACTGTGCTCCGTCAGTCTCTCCTCGTCAACCCGTCCTAGCCACGAGCAGGAACCTACTAGCCGGGTACGATCCTGAGTTGAGGTCAGGAGAGCAGTAGGACATTGTCAGCCCTGCTTGAGCCACTCTGATCACCAACACTTGCACCAGGAGCGATATGCTCAAGCTCCCTAGTCCAGGCCATTTTGTAGCCATAGCTTCCTGAACGGACAGGATCCTCCCCCCCAAACTTTAACTCAAGCACGCGTCGAGGTAGATCTGCTGCTCGCCGTCGACGGCATTGGAGGCAACGGCCACGACGGCTCCCCAGACGAGGCAGCGCTCTCTACCACGGGCCAGACTTGTGCTTGCTTGCTTGCTTGCGTGAGTAAGTGAGTGAGTGAGTGAGTGATGAGACGCCGTGTCTCTCAGTGGGCTAGCTGTATGGTAAATTTGTCGGAACTACACTAATTGGCGGAAAACAGGGTGTATGGGTGAGAGCTGGCTCAACGGCTGGAGATGATGCCGCGAGTTGGTCTTGGGGCCGCGGCTAGCTGGGCACACAGTGTCGGTCGGTCGCTTCAGTTTGCGGCTGGGCGAGAGAAAGGCGGCAAAGAGGATAGGGAGACGACGGCAGCCAGGGAATTAAGGCAATAAAAAAAAACAGCGGCAGCGAGTGTGTTGCAGACTCGGGTGGGCTGGACCCGGAGATGATCACGGTACAAATGGTTGGACGAAGTCAGATTATGCCTGAATCACAAGCCTGGGTACAGCGTGGAGGCAGCGTGGGGAGCAACACCCTAGCCACAGAGTCGGCCAGCCAGACCAGCACGAAAGAAACAGATGAGCAGGGGAGAACGGTAATGACGCTCTAGCGGAGGGCAGATGAGGATAACATCAGAGACAAGCTCCATACCGGCCTGATGCGATCGGCGGATGGGGGCCTTGCACGCACAACAACAAGAGGCCGAGCATGCCAGCATGCCTTGAGAATGAAACCAAAATCTCATTGACGCCACCCTTCCTTGCCACAGCAAAATGCAGCAGACAAGGATGGGGCCCACCTAAGCGGGCAACGATATGCGACTGATTCCCCGAAAGTTGCGGTGCCTGTAATTGACCCCGCTGATCGTTGCTGTTGTGATAGGTGCCTTGCTACATCCTTGCAAGCTCTCTCTGGTCTCGAGCAGCACCAGCAACAGCGGCAACAGCAGTAACAGCAACAGCAACAACCGCAGCAACACCAGCAGTCGTCGTCGTGAAATCAAAACCGTGTGGTCGAGCCCAAGGTCGTCCCAGGTCGCCGGCGCGTGCTCGAGATCACTGGTCTCAGAAAACGGGCTGTGATTCAGCGTCTAGAAATATCGGCCTATGACACTCTCACACTATTCCGAGGCTATCGTGCTGGAGTACGGTAGCTTGCCAAGAGGCCCAAAGTCTAACGAAGCGAACGGCCCACCGTGCCAAACTTAGACCCAGAGCTGTCCCATCAAAATACCCTATCTCGCCACCAGTCCGACGAAGGTGAGATCATGCTGCCGTTTCTCTACATCATCCCATGTTCTCGGAAGGGCCATATGATGCCCACTTTCTCCCGATGTGCTACCCAGAGGATGTGCTACTTTGTTTGCACACGGTAGTAGTACTCTGAGCTGAGCACAGCACAGCGCAGCTGTACACCAGGTTGTGGCTGCGACGCTTCGCTAGCTAGCTAGTCACGGTACGAGCGGGCTGCAGGGCTTCGAATCTCTGATAACCTGTTACAAACCTTGTATGCGAGTTGCAGTCCGCCGTCACCACCCCTGGTCTGTCGCGCAAAAACCTCCAATCCTGCCTTCCTTGTACAGTCCTCGATGAGAGAGAGATGAGCTACTTCAATTCTTTTGTCTGAACGCATCTCTTCATGCTCTCAGCCAGTCAGACGCCGTCGTTATTTCCGCTGCCTCCGAAACTTCCCTGGCCTTCTTTTTTTCGTCTTGTTGTTTATTCACCACCTTGTCCCTGTGACAGCTGTCATCTCCAGCTGCGGTAACAGGAGCCGGACCTCTCAACTATTTTGTCCGCTAAGAGTACGGTAGTAGATCGTAACTGCTGCCTCTGTCGTAGTCCCGTACCCAATGGTAGCAACGGCGCCAAGTTCAGCGGCCATTCATGCCGCCGTGGCGCCTGTGGCAAGCGCACTGCTCCGCCTTACAGCAGACTTTCTCCCCAAGCAGGCATGTTCCTGACCCACGATTTCTAATTGTCTCTGGTTCGACTGCCACATGTGCAGCAGGCCCAGCCTCCACATCCACGAACTCCCGGGGGTGGTGCTGCTACTTGAAAAATAAAATAAAATAAATAGAGAGGCTGGCCCCGAAGCGAGCCAAGCTAGGCCTGCTACAGTCCAGTTGCCAAGCTAACACTGCAACAGCAGCAGCTGCTGTGCTGCCCCCAACATATCTAGATGCTTCATGTCGATCAGTGTGACTGCTGCTGGCTGCTGGCTGCTGGCTGCTGGCTGCTGGCTGTTATTCTTCACGGCCTTCTTGCGTCATCCGATCTAATCTCGGATTGTCTCGGATCAGCAGATCAATGTCGGCCGTGCCCAGAGTACCGGTAGCCAGAGTAAAGAAATTGCCTGGATGTAGGTGAACACGAGAGCTATTGCCTGTCAGTCGCTTATCGAAATCATAACTGCTTTGCACTAGACAGAATCTGATTTCGATTGCTACTACTTGCTCCAGCTGTTTGGTCAACGCACCCAATACTACAAGTAGAGCTAGCCGATTTGGTTAAGCCAGAGGCGTGGCAGAGCCAGCGTTGAATTTCTATCATTATTATCATTATTATCATTATTATCATTATTATCATTATTATTATGAACGAAGCCGACTTCCTCATTTTGACAGGAGCATGACGCCGTGACCTTGTCTAAACCGGTGTTGGCCATTCTCTACGTCCTCAGCCCATCCCTCATGATCTGACCATTTCGAGCAAGGCGAAAGCTTCTCAAGGGGGGGGCGGGGTCTAGCTGCGCTGTGCTGCGCTGCGCTGCGCTGTGTTGCAAAACGCACGTTGCACCCGCCTAACCACGTGTCCCGCTGTCTTGCTGTTCGGATCCAGGAAGTTTGTCTACCAGCAGAATCCTTAGCATAAACACGGTATCAGAGCTTTTTAAGTCCGGCGGGAGAGGAAGCCTTGGCCAGACTGTCTAGACTCTTCTTTTGCAGGATCCAACAATCCATGTAACCCACCCAAGCAACCCCAGAGTGCCCGAAAGCAAACCGTTTCCCCAATCTTGACAGTCACATGACTGCGGTAGCCCAAAACAGCAGTCCCTTCTCGCCCTCGGAACCTTCCCTTGGTTCTGATTGGCCCCTTCCCATGTGGCCACCCCAGCTTTTTTTCTTAGCCATCTGAAGCCTCGGTCGAGCGGGACTGGGGAATTGAAGACCTACATCGGAGCTCGCTTCCAACTGCTTTTCACAAATTGATGGACTCTACTGACCTCAGTTGCTAACATCACCTGGGCTTGACGAAACGGCAGTGGTATTCTAACAAGGCATCTCCCGTTGACACACTCACCCAAGCCGCCTGTCATGGTCTTCACAGCTCCAACTTGGGCTCCTCCTTTACCGGAGATCCCAGACACCGTTCCACTATGCGAGTTCATGCTGGACGAGAAGCATGGCCGCCAACGGTTTGCCGAATCATTGGATACGTACACCTGTGGTATCACCGGCAAGTCCATCACAGCTCGCGACCAGAAAACACGTGTCGATCATCTCTCACGGGCCTTGGCTAAGGAATTCGGATGGAAGGTCAACCAAGGTTCTGAGATGGACAAGGTTGCCGGTGTCTTTGCTCTGAACACTGTGAGACTCTGCCAGCCCGGTGACAAAACGAATTTACCGTTGCCATACTGACTCACGGCTCTCTAGATAGATATCATGACCCTGAGCTGGGCACTTCATCGCATCAACGCTGTCTCGTCTCCCGCCAATGCAGCCTATGAGCCGGACGAGTTGGCCCACCAGCTCAGAGATAGCGGCGCCAAGGTGCTATTCACCGTTCAGCCGCTCCTGGCGACCGCTCTCAAAGCGGCCCAAAAGGCCAACATTCCCAAGAGCCGAATCTACCTCTGCGAAATGGCGGGCGACAAGGATCTCTCGTCCGAGTATAAGACTCTGGGCCAGCTGACTCACGAAGGCGCCTCGCTTCCGGCGCTGGAACCTATCAAATGGACCAAGGGCCAGGGCGCGCGACAAGTCGCCTTCCTCTGTTACTCCTCGGGCACCTCAGGTCTACCCAAGGGCGTCATGATCAGCCACCGCAATGTGATTGCAAATACCATACAAATCAAGGTGTTTGATCAAGAAAGCCGTGACCAGGCGGGCGGGCCTAGCTACCACGACGTCGCTCTCGGCCTTCTACCCCAGTCCCACATTTACGGCCTGATCGTCATCTGCCATTGCTCAACCTACCGCGGAGACCAGGTTATCATCCTCCCCAAATTTGATCTACAAAACTACTTGAGTGCAATCCAGAAGTACAAGATTAGCAGCTTGTTCATCGTACCACCCATCATTATCGCCATGGTGAAGAACCCCGAGTTGCTGGCCAAGTTCGACCTCAGCAGCGTCAGCATCCTCTTCACAGGCGCAGCACCCCTGGGACAGGAAACCGCCGTCAATCTCTCGCAGCAGTTTCCCTCGTGGAAGATCCGACAAGGCTACGGCTTGACCGAATCCTGCACCGTGGTCTGCTCGACCTATGTGGGCGACATCTGGTTCGGCTCCTCTGGCTGCGTCCTACCCGGGATTGAATGCAAGGTTGTCGACACTGAAGGCAACGAAATCACCGCTTATGACCAGCCTGGCGAACTGCTCGTCAAGTCTCCCTCCATCGTTCTTGGCTACCTGAATAATGAAAAGGCTAACAAGGAGACGTTTGTCCAAGAGAAGGAAGGCCGATTTTTGCGCACCGGCGATGAGGTCGTTATCCGCAAGAGCCCCAATGGCAACGAACACATCTGGGTCGTTGACCGCATTAAGGAACTCATCAAAGTCAAGGTGAGCACCAGCATTACTCGGCTACTTGCTTTTGTCCTCTCCATTTTTCATTACTCACCATGCAAGAACAGGGTCTTCAAGTTGCTCCCGCCGAGCTCGAAGCTTGCCTGCTCAAGCACTCAGCCGTTGCCGACTGCGCTGTCATCCCCGTGGACGACGACCGTGCAGGCGAAATCCCCAAGGCCTTTGTGGTCAAGTCCAAGGAGGTCAGCCTCGAACAGGCTGACGCCGCCGTCATCAAGAGCATCCAGCGCTACGTTGAAAAGGAGAAGGCCCGCCATAAATGGCTTACCGGAGGCGTCGAATTTATCGACGTTATCCCCAAGAGCCCTAGCGGTAAGATTCTGCGGCGTCTGTTGCGAGATAGAGAACGAGCGGCGAGAAAGAAGCAAGGGGCGAAGCTATAGACGACTAGACCACGCGCTTGCTGTAGGAACTGCTCTGTTGGGCCCCGCCGGCCAGACAAAATGGCTGTCTTTTGGATTCTTCTGCATAAAATAGCCTAGCGTACACTATTCTATGTATCCACCAACAGTTTCTATGTACTGGAATCACCAAACGTCGATCTTTTGCACATATATCTATCTCTCACTGTCCGCGTTTTGGAGTCGAGTCGAGTCGAGCGGCGCAGGTACAGTGCGGAAACATCGTACCTATTAATTATTGTTTGTGAACAAGTCCACAAGCTTTGGATCGGCGCGCTTATAATTAAGTCACGTCCCGTTCGATCTCCACACACCACGTTCCCCATTATTGTCACAAACTGTAGCTTAAGAAATAATTCCCTCAATCAAGCCTTGTAGCTGCAAAACATAAGCGAATCGAGTTCACACTGCAGAGAAACATCGAACTGCCCTACCACCGTCACCAATTCCATGACCCCCAGCACCATAATGTGGGGCTCAGCTTATCCGTCGGCGCTTACGGCTGATCGGCCCTGTCACCGTCGCACCAATCATCCTCATCATAGGCCCTTTTCTGACTGCTCGGCGGGTGATCTACTTCCTGGGCGGTGCAAGGGTGGCCGGCCGCTGGGTGGGCCTGGCCTCGTGAGTGGCCACTCCCCGCATCGTTGGGTTGTCCCTCGAGCTTGCAATTGCGCTCGATAGTTGAGAGCCTGTGAAAAACGGCCAACCACATGGCTAACAGCTGTTGCTTGCGGTCTCGCAGTGGTGGGAAAACTCCGCCAGAGATTCATTGTCACTGTCACTAATCCATCCATGCATCCGCCTCCGTGGGCCTTACTTGAGTCGCGTTTTCGTAGGACAGACAGCGCCAATTCATATGTTGCTTGCTCTCCCTTTTCTTGTCATTGAGCGAGCCCACTCTATCGTCCATCGCTGAATAACCCACTTATCGCCCATTTGCACCTAGGAAATATTCCTTCGTTGCTGACCACGTCACTCACGCCGCCCATCGTCCCCGTCTTCCCGCTCACTCCCTTGACCATCAGTTTTTTTCGAGAGTCCAGCCAGCAAGGTGGATCGGATGCAGTGGCAGTGGCAGTGGCAGTGGCAGTGGCAGTGACATGATGCTTCTATCGGCGACTACCGGCGCAGTCGCGCTCGTTGTATCATGTCTCCCGACAGCCCTAGCCCATACCGTCATGACATACCCGGGATGGAGAGGAGACAATTTACAAACGAATGGCACCCCTGAAGATACAAACGGCTTAGATACAAACGGCGAGTATTGGCCGTATGGCATGCAGTGGTCGTATCCGTGTATGGACAAACACCCCAACCTTCCCTTTTCAGTTGCTCGGAATACTCATAGATCATCACTTTAGGCGGCGGCATGCCAACATCGACCAATCGAACGAAATGGCCAGTATCGGGAGGCGCCGTCGCCTTCCAACCTGGCTGGTTCCAAGGCCACAGCACGGCTTTCATTTACATAAACTTGGGCCTCGGCACCGTGCCCCCTAACATGTCGCTCCCCATGTTGAACGGCGTCCAGCTGCTCGGACCCTCGAACAACCCATATCCGGGAACATGGTGCTTCCCCCAGGTGCCACTTCCAGCAAACGTCACCGTCAACGTCGGGGACAACGCCACTATCCAATTGATTGAAGCGGCCAAGCACGGGGCGGCCTTGTTCAACTGTGTCGACATTACATTCGCCGCAGACGGAGACCCCGATATCCCAGAAGTGAACACGTCAAATTGCTTCAACAGCTCCGATATTACCTACGACTTGGTCTTCTCAACCACCAGTCTGCAACAGACAAGTGTCGCGGTCCGCATAGGCCGTGATCTAGACTGGCTGACCACCTCCTTCTTTGCCCTCGCTTTAGGATGGCTTTTCTTATAAAGTTGAGATTTTCTTTTAAAAAAAACAAGAAGGGTTCAACCATATCAATTGAAATGAATCCTTTTATTCATTTGAAGCGTTTTGGATTGTTAGTGGTTAACGGTAGAGGAGTCGGCCAGCGCCGCTTTACGATTGAATGGAAGAAGGCACGGGGAGGGCCAAATTGATTTCCTCACCGGAAGCAGTCAGTGCAGCACCGCTGTATTAAGTCATTCTTGTAGAGTATCTCAGACACAGACCAAGACAATGTGGGGTCTCTCCGCTAAGTTAAGGCTGTATGTAACTTTAACATGCTGGTGCTGAATCTTTTCATTATTGTGGCGTGCAGCTGGGACGCAATCTTGGCGCTGGATTAAGTTAACGATAATCCACGGATTTCGACTCCCGGTAGTTGTGAAATCAACACAGCACTTGTGTGTCACCGGTGCGTAGCCTTTAATAGACACAGGCCTATTCTTAGTCTACATACAAATCGTGTAGCAAGAAAGGACAGGGTGGTGCCAAAAAGGTAGAGAAATTCGTTAGTCATAAGTACAGTAGAGTCAATTTATCAGCGGAATCCGCAAGCAGCAGTAGTATCCTGCAATAGATCCCGTAGATAATCCGGCAGTGGAGTAAACAAGGTAATACAATATTGCCATGTTTACAGCAGGACTCAAACCTTGGTTGATATACTGGTGACAACTAGACCCCGCTCGTCAATCCAATGGTGCGTTCACAATTGTACCAGATAACGTTCATAGGGCCGAGGTCTAGGGGTACAACTGTATGGGATACAGCGCTGCATCCAGCGAGGCCAGGCAGTGTAGGAGTCAGCGCAACATTGTCAATATCAACATTGTTGTGCAAAGCAGAGTGGTTGTTTGTTGTATTGTATGGCTCCGGAAGAGGTACTGTATATGAGAGGGAAGAGGTGGGGTCGAATTGATGGACAGAACATTCTACCTAGCGCCGGACGGATACCGGTATTTGGATCCAAGTCCTGCGGTGGACGGCGGCGATTCCTACCTTTTGCCTCTAAAATACAGAAGTTAGTATAATGGCCAGTAGAATATTGAGGGTATAGATACCCTGTCAACTGCACAGGTCTTGTATGTCGCGCCAATACGATTTGTTCCAAACTGGTAGCAGACCTGTACTGTCTACACCGAGCGCAGAATTTTCTCGCTCTGGGATTGGTGGTATACAGACAATTGAATGACAATTGAGAGAGTTGAGAGAGTTGAGAGAGAATAGATTAACGAGCACTCAGGACGCGTTGCAGGTAGACGCGCCCTTACCCATGCCACACACGAATAGGAAAAAGAAGAACAATAACAGCACCATCCGGACCAAGAGGATCCTGGTGGTAGAAGATGACACTGGCTGGACACGGGTCACGAAGCAATCAAACAACATCAATAGCCATGCCCCTACTACAACATCGCTTCACGAGCCCGGGGTATCATCGCCATCGCCATTGCCATCATCCTCAATCCCTCACCTCCGCAACTTCATCATCCCCGCGGACGCATCGGTCGCGAAAACCAAAGCACGGTACAAAATCCTCGAGCAGCGCTGGCTCGGGTCCGAGTCGTGGACAGTGCTCAAGGCCGCCTTGACCAGCAGCCTCACCCCCGGTCCTAGCCTCGACATGACCATCGACAGCAACAGCAACAATGCCTCATTATTCAAAGGAGTATATCATCCCATATCGATATCGACATGCATCCTCTTCGGCTCCGGCAGCCCCACAGCGCACGCCCAAGGCTGGATCGACCGGCACCACGTCGCGCTCACGCAGATCGCCGTGTTTCGCTCTGCAGTCTCCATCATCACACAGCAGCAGCAGCAGCATCATGATCATCCTTCTCCCCGTGTCTACGCCCAGGAACCCAAGTACAACGACATCGACACCGCCTTCCTCCACACCCTGGGCATTGAAACCGTCCATCACCCGGCCGGATTCGAGCTGCTGCTGCCGCCGTCGCCGCTTCCTCCGTCGAGCAGCCGCAGCAGCAACAGCAACAGCAGCAACAGCTTTGTCTACGCGCCCGGTGCGGAGGTCAGTGTCGCTGTGCGTGCGCTCTTCGCGCAGCCGTCTATCTATCTCGGGCATGAGCTTGATCATTACCATCACCACAATAACTACAACTACAACTACAACAACTCCTACGGCAACTATAAGCGTACTAATAGTGGAGAGTCTGAGAAGGACAAGGACAAGGACGGGGGCAGGGACAGGGACAACGAGAGGGGGATAGTCGAGCGCTTCAAGGCTGATCACGGCGTGATTGCGATCCCGGATCTGGACAGTGCACAGGACTATCCGTTTCACCAACAGCGGTTGTATTATCGTGTTCCTTTTCATGCTGGTGGTGGTGGTAATGATGTGAATGCGAAAACGGAGATTTAGAACGCTAGAGGTCAGTCACCTCCTCAATATTCATACCCTACTTTTCCCTTCTCTTCCATTATTGAGCATTGAACATTGAACATTGAACATTCATATTGCTCTATAACTCTGGTTTCTATCTATTTACTACCTTTGAGTAATTTCGTTGTTTTTTTGAAAGGTACCGTCTGTCCAAGCTTGGCTCCGAATCTTTCCACCGACTGAACACTGCAAATTAAGTGAGATTGGCCCTATTCAGTCCGAATAAAACACAGTGGGATGGCTTGCTGCTGACGAAAAATTTACAAGGCGTGACCGACTGGCTGACTCCGTCTCTCTCTTTTCTTACATCCAATTCAAGGAATCGACGACGGCACGCTGAGACTAGGCCGCGAGACGCCGACGGTGATGCCTTTGAGGTTGACAACAGGCGGCGGAGCAGGGGAAGAGCGACGGGATCCCGACTCGCTTCGGCGGTCATCTGGTGGTGCTGTGACAACGCGGGCTTTGATTGTGTTAATGGCCAATGATTCCCGAGCGGTAATGAATGACTCCGGATCAGACAGTTTCGAATCTGCTGTATTTCGCGGCGACGGTGCAGCAAGATCGACGACAACACTTCTCAAGGGAGTGTCTATCAAGTCGAGAGTTGGCCGGCGGCGGGATTGTTCGCCCCATGAGACAGGAGAGGTCGGGGTCGGGGTCGGGGTTGGGGTTGATCGTGCCACATAGAGTTTGTCACGCTGTTGCTGTGCGAAGCTCTTGCTGCGGACATTGAAGCCGCCGTTGCTTGAATCGAAATCGGAGTAGCTAGATTCGTCCTCGGACCACGCAGCACTGCCACTGCCCTCTCGTTTCCGCCTCAGTTGAGCCGTGTTGGCAGACGATTGTGCCAGGCCACGGGGAACACCATTGGGATGGCTGCCGACGGAAAAGTACTTTAACGCTTCAAAAACGTGGGGAAAGACGAGTTTGTCGACTTCTTGCGCCCACAGGAAGTCGAGATGCTCAAAGTGGGGTATTTCAGTGGCGATCGTGTGCTTGGGCAACTCTTTCAACATGACGCGGATGTCGACGAGAGAGTCACTGCCGCCGTAGACGAGCACAATGGGCGTCTTGATATTACGGGTGGGGAATTTGGCGACTTTGTAGTATCGGTTGCTGGCGCCAATGCTCAACGCACTCGAAGCGTCGTCATCGTACATCTGAAACGACTTGTTCCGAATGATCTGGAACCAATGCACCACAGACTTCGTGCTAGTAAAGCTGTAGAGATGCGGATAGGCAGCCAGCTTTTGGTGTGCCGATATGTTCCTGCCATACCACGCGAACAAAAAGCTGAGCGAATAGTCAATCACTCTCACAAAGATGGGCGGATACAAGATCGACTGCCACATGGTCGCGGATGAGAGGACAGACTTCCTCCCAAATGTCAGAAAGAGGACTTCAGGACTGGCCTTGACAAGAGAATCGACGATGCCATTGCTGAGCCCAGCAGGAGACATGGCAGGAGCCAGAGCAATGAAGACATTGACCTTCTCATTCAGGCCCGGGTGGATGGAGAGCGTTGCAAAGGCCTGGGCAGTGCCCTGGCTGAAACCAATGTAGGACAGAGCTGGCTGGCCGGTGGTGTTGAGAATGTAGGTGATGGTATCGGGAATGTCATGAAAGGCAAACTCGTCGATGGAAAAGTCCCAGAACTTGGGAGAGGTCGGAGAGAATTGGGTAGACTTCTTGCTATACTTATTGCCTCTGTTGTTGCCCAGCCAGACGTCGTAACCATGGCTGACGAGGGCAAAAGGAAGACAGCGTTCTTCCTCAGTGATACACACCCACACCTCGCTGTTCATCAGGAGGCCGTGGTGCAAGTAGACAACCGGCTTGCTGACCGAACCGGGGCCGGCATTGACCAGCGTGGTGCCGGGTTCCTCTTCCTTCTTGAACGGCAGTCGGTGGACTCCCAGCAAGTAGCCATCGGTGGTCTGTACAATATGCTCCTCGGCATAATATCCGTACAGCGCACAGAGGTCGGTGAAGTCGGAACACGTGGCAACGGCGTGTGAAATGGACTTCCGCTCGGCTCGCGCCTGTTGGGATTTGGGCGAGGCTAGTTGATTGAACAGCTTCCTTGATGCATTGTAACAGAACCGAATCACTGGCCGTGGCAGGCCGAGTGTGATGATGCGAACTATGACCTCAAGGGCGACGAGTATGAGCGACCCGAGCAGGGCCAAGTACTCTCGCCTGGTACAGTCCCGTCAGCTAGTTGACTCGGCCGTGACACATACTCATACTGACCACAAGAGCCGCCCAAGCAGTGGCACACGTGTCATGGCGAAGGAATCACAACATCAGTCTATCAAGCTTCAACACGAGACATCAAACGTCAAATATCAACCCATCAAGCGAGAGGAATCCCTGTCTATCTTGCCGGCACCACCGGCGTCTTATCTGCAGACGAGAGGAAATGAATCACGCCTCACACAGGATAAGATGCCAGGCAAGGATATATAGCTGCGGGTGAATCTGTCTGTCTTACTATCCTAGCTTTCCAGGAACTTTGTCAATGACAGCTTCGAACTATCGAAGAATCACCATGGCGGGGCACGTGCTAAGAGCATAACGATTAGTCAGCAGGGGTGCAGAGGGTTAGTTAGTTAGTAAGGACAAGCTCCTGAAAGAGGCATGTTAAGCGACTTGCGGTTTTTCTTCATTTCCCGTTAACCAATCTCTCCCTTTCTCCTTTATTCAATATGAACAACGCAAAAACCGAACATTCCTTCAAAAAGCATTCCTACGAGGTCGCCATTCGTGATCCATGATGTACGGAAATCGTCTATTGGAATGGAGATGAAAAACATCCAATGTGCTTGATCTTGGGTGCAGTGCCAGCCTCCGCCCTGCGGGTTTGGCTGGGAGTGCAATGATTGACCACACAGCTAGTTTTGATAGGTGAACGCGGACTTCTGATATCTCCCTTTGTACGCGTGCATAACATCGTTACTTCATCCTGGAAAGAACCAGCTTGCTTTTGACAGCCTCCTTCTCAACGATGCTCGAACCACTGCTCAATCCTCTCCATCAACGCCGTCTTCTTCCCCCCAACACCCAGCTTCTTTACCATACAGAAATCCTTCAGCTGGCCTACTAGCAACGAGTCGATTTTCCCCTTCTTCCACAACTCTCTCATCTCCTCTTCGCTTACTACCGTCTCGTCTGCGTCGGTCTTGGCTCGCTTCTCCCCCAGCTGCCCACCTGCATGACTCTGTGCTGCCCTCCCGCCATTGGTTGTGGCTCGCTTCGATCCCACATGAGCAGCATCGGGATTCTCAGCTATGAAGTCCTTGTACGAAGACTCGAGCTCTTTCCCCCACGTGATCGCTTCATTGCCGATGCGTCGATCAATTTGCTTGTATTTCGGTAACGTCTTGTCTTCCGCCGTTGCTGGAATGTCTTCTTCCAGCGCCAATGCCTGCAAGATCCGATAGTGCCATTGTAAACTTGGATTAGGGTATCGTGACGGATCGTACATTCCTTTGGGCAGATTGAGCTGCTGGATAATGGGCCGCATAGCCTCGACGAGGGCGTCGGATGCTCTGACAGGCTCGTCACGAACAGATGGTGGATTCTGCCGGATATCATCGGCGTAAGGCAATGGAATGAGGTGGAGACCCTGTGGTGCTCCTGTCGCTGATGTGCCTGCTGGGTTAGGCCGATCCTCGACCTCGAGCGCAGGCAATGTCGGAACCAGAGCAGCCATCACAGGAACTGCATTCCGACGAGGAATGAACCAACAGACTCCGAATATCGACGACTTGCTCAATTTCTGGTACAGAGCACTGTATACTCTCGTACTGCCAACGTAGTCCTCTTCTGAGGGGTACAGAAACGTCGAGTTCTTGATATTGGCCCATAGCGGAAGGTACTTCATCGGCTTGAATCCGACCACCTTGATAATTGGCTCGCCCCAATTCCTCAGCTCTTTCATCTCGGCATCTGTGAATAAGATTTGAGCACCACCAAAAGTGTATGCTTTTCGGATCTCGGTTTTAGTGACCTCTATTGTGTCATCTCCCTCGACGAGCTGCTGCCGTTCGCCTTTCACGATCTTCGGAGTCTCACCCTCGAGCCAGATGTAGGAGCTGCGTGCCGGCTGCTGATGCTTGTATAGGAGATAGCCTTTGACAGAGATGCAGAGTCCCGGGGCAAGCTCCAACGGCGTTGACGAGAAGAGGGCGCGCTTAGGCGTGATCTTTGAGGCCACACTCGAGAGTAACGATGTGAGGAGTGTGATGCCGTCCGCTGAACCGGTCTTCAGCTTCTGGTCCACATCGACGATCGAGGACGGGTTGTAGATAACTGCATCCGGATCTGAGGGTGTTGCCTTGTACACGATATCATTGTAGAACAGGTCCAAGTCAAACTCGTGATCGGGCGATGAGATAGGAAACAGCTCAATAATGACTCCGAGGTCATACAAATCTTTTGCACGTACGGTCGCTTGATTCCTGAATGCCTTGTTCTTGCCAGGCGGGTTGTCATTGTCGGTGACAATGAACAATCGCCGCGACGCAAAGTTGGCTGCACGCTGCTGAAAGATCTGATTGGCACAGAATAGGACGGTGTGCATTTGCACAGGGGTGTCGCTTGGCTTGAAAATAGTTACAGCTTCCGTCGACTTGTCCTCGACAAGATCCTTCAGTGCCTTGACATCATCCGCGTCTGGGATGTTAAGATCGGTCAGTAGGTAGCAATGAGGAAAAGACCAGCCATCGCATGCATCTTCGTTGTCATCGTAGAACTTGGTCTCCTCTGTGCCGTAAAGCAGCACCCCGATCAGATCCTTCGGGGATGAGATGATGCGCTGTTGCATGAACCGAAATGCGCACTTGAGAGCGGCAAGAAGAGGAGAGTGTGTGTCTGCCTTCTTTAAAGGTGAAGCTGCTGGTTTCTTCAGCATCGACGGGCTGACTTCGATGGCAAATAGCACTGCATCCTTGACGGCTTTATACTGTGTCTCGTCAACTTCATCATCTTCGTCATTGTCATCGTTGCGAGAGGGATCTTCGCCCCCTTTCCCTCGATATGGGAGATCAGCCATCTTGCAATTCGGGCCTGATGTCGATTCAGCGTCTAGAAGCTTAGTGAGACGCGGCGATTTGCCAGTGGCAAGGTACTTGTATCATTAGGTAGCATCCTAACTAGTTGAGGTTAGCTGATGGTTGGAGTCGTCACGTCGCCACGTGATGGATTCTGGTGGCAGCAGTACTTAATTAGGCTCCTAACGTAATTCACCATCGAAGTGGGCTACTTCACTATTCTCCTTCTCCTAATATAGGCGTGATTTAGCCTTCTTCTATAGCTTTAAGCGCCAATTGGACTCTCCCTTCTTGTTGAACGCATTTAGGATGTATGGTGGTGGAGGGAAAAAGTGGTGAAGTTGGTGGTTTGGTGAAGTGGCCCACTCGATGGTGATCTACGTTACTCTCGTTATATCTAATAGTGGTTGATGCTCAAATTGAGCACAAAGCGGAATTTCTCTCAAGACACTATGACCGGAGTTAGAAGAAGCGAATATGAGGTATCGAAGCCCGGATGCATTACTGACATATCCCCATCTATCCTTGCAAGTCCTCTATGTAATCAGTTTTGCCGTCGGGACATTCTCTTCGGTATCTGCTTGAGAATGGCGGGTGTATATGGATGTAGTGGTCAATCCAACAAAGCTATTCTGAATCTCTTTTCCTCTCACTTCTCTCTCGCTTCGTTTTAATACTTCTCTCCCACACCAACCTCAAACATACCACCACCCTGATACCAGGCCGCGCGAATCAAATCACACAAATCCCTAGCCTCACCATCCTTCAGTGGCAAATGATGCCCGCCCTCAAAATCCATCTGAAAGCAGACATCACCGTCACACACATCCCTCAACTGCTCACAACCACTCCGGACATGATCATCCCTGCCCCAGGCATGCACCGTGGGAATCGTCTTCAACAACGCATAATCCTCCACCTTCGGCTCTCCCTCGGCCAGTGAAATCGGACAATAGGGGCCACCGATGATGACTCCGAATTTGAATTTCCATTTACAATCCTGCTCGCCATCCTGCCTTATCTGCTGATGCTGCTGATGCTGCTGATGCTGCTGATGGCACAACAACTGCCGCAACAACAAGCCGGACACCACCCTGGCGCCCTGGCTGAATCCCATCACACCGACGACCTTGGCCCAATCGCCACCACATTCGCGCGCGATAACGCCGTCAAGCACGGCATCGATCATGGCGACTTCGTTCCGCGGCGCCCTCTCGACATCACCCGCGCCAAGAGCCCATCGTCGCGTGACCCAGCGGTAGAACGGTGCGCAGGAAGCGAAGACGGGTAGCATGCCGAAGCCAGGAGCACCTTCGTGGGGGGCATTGACGAAGATGAAGCGGAATTGCGTCGAGAGGCTCCAGATTAGACGCCGGGCTTGGATTTTCTGCAGTTTTGGGAATTTTGAGTTTTATTGTCCAGTAGCAAGGTAGTCACGTCGGGGGGAAAGAACATACAAATACAGTTGCGGTCGAGCCGCCGCCATGCAGGCAGAGGATGACTGGGAGATGGGATTTGTTGGCGTCATTGCGGTCGTCGAGGGGATGTGGTCTGATTCTGGTAGTAGTATCGTTCTCGAGAGTCGTCTCGGGTACGACGGGCATGGTAGCAGTAGCAGCAGCAGCAGCAGTGGTAGTAGTAGTAGTAGAAGTAGAAGTAGTAGTAGTAGTAGTAGTAGTAGTAGTAGTAGTAGTAGGAGCAGTACTCGTGCTCATGGCTGGCGACTCTTTCCAAGAACACGATAGAGAATTTAACCCGAATCTTTACTACTGTGCGAAATACAAAGAATGTATTCGGTGATTCGGCGGCCGAGATGACGATAGCTGGCTTGAACAAAAATTGTAGCAGGCAAATCTAGAAAGCAGGTTGATTATCTAAGGCGGAAACCTAACGTCAGCAAGAATAAAGAGCTGTAGATAAGAACCAGCTAGGAGAAAGAGCAATGGCCCCAAAGACATCCAGGAGAAAAGTTTGAGGAATTATCTGCTTGAGTGGTCGGACTTTGCCTGTTGTTGCATGTGGAGATTGTGCAGGAGCTGAACAACGAGTGCTATATTCTTGATTGGCCGCCGAGCAAGCTACCAATGATGCATGGGGCGTAGAATTACAACCAGTCAAGCAGACAGAATCAAAATGCATTGGGTGGAAATCTGATCTATATTGACAGATTCTTAGGCGAAGCCATCAGATTGGTCATCCTCTTACGTGATCCTTTTACAGCACATGGGCTGACATCTGCTGTATTGTAATTATTCAATAAGCATGGACAGACTTCGGAAATTCCGTCGCCGATCCGACATGGCCATTGCTGAAGGGGAGGGAGTCAAACACTTGACCATCTTGCTCCTCATTGAGAGGCATATCCACGGTGGATTCATCCCAACTCTTGTACCCGTTCCACATCAGCCGCTCCTCGTGGGACTTGATGCCGGATTGCCTCTGATACCGACGTCTCAACGCTGGCTGCAAGTACGCTGCTTCTCTCTGAAAGGATAATGGGTTCCTAGCTTGCCGCTTCGCAATGAGTGGGTCTAATATCCGGACACAGGCGTGTTCAGCTTGCAACAGAAGCGGGGTTGAAATAATGACATCGTGGTCGGCGTCAAGTATGACCCACAGGACCTTTGTCGCCACAAGCGGGGAATCCAAAGCGGTTGCGGCATCAAGCCATGCTTGCAGGACGTTCTCATCAAAAGGAGTCCCCTTGGCATCGGAGCCGTAGGGACTCTCGTGGACTGCGGCGAAGAGTTCAGCAGCTTCGGCCGATCGCTGTAGCCTAGTGAGTTCTTGGCAGACATGACGGAGAAGATCGTGGTTTGCGGGTAGCCCTTTCCTTTTTCGATGGGCGTAATGCATTGCTAAATACCTCCAGAGAGTGTCCCGGTCCGGTAGGATGTTGGGGGTTTGGAAAATCCTCAGACTATAGCCACCATCGTCTCCGTCCCTTCGGGAACTAGGTCGCTTCGTCAGAGTTGAATTGCGACGTGGAGAATGCTCTGGTTGTTCGGTGGGGTCAAGGCCACCTAGAAGCTGGTTCAAGTTGTTTAAAGCTCCCAGCTGGGTCAACAACTGCTCCCGTGCTTCCAAGAAGGCGGCAGTTTGAGTACTTGGCCCTAACACAAGGATTTGCGCCCATTCGATGATATCAGGAAAAGAAAGTTTCAAAAGCTGGTGGACGTTTGCGGAGCGACCTGAGGCATGGAGCAATGCTGACAAGCGCGTGGTGATGTTGAGACGAGACGCTTCTTCGACTACATCGCGCAAGTGCTTTCCAAATGGGTCATCGGTGGCACAATATGCGAGGGCTTGGCAACCTTTGAGGATCTGCTCGCAAGACGCTTGCATATCTTTCCACACTCTGCCAAATCGCCAAGCCAGCAGAGAAGTGCCGGTTCCAAGGTCGATGAATGAGTATAGTTCTCGCACAGCCTGGACATATTCTCGTATAAGGTCATACCTCTCATATCGCAAACATTCAGAGAGCAAGATGGAGGAAACGGTTTGAGTAGGCATAAGGCCCCAATATGCCATGGCGTGAACCAGGAGGTCATATGACTCGGCTAAGGAGTTGCAGCGCAAATGCCTCTGGAAAACTTGCTGGAAAAGTCTTGAATACCATGCCGGCTGCTGCCTTGACACGGCGTTGGCATGACATTCATCGAGCATCAGCTTCAGCGGGACAAGGCTATTGGAATTGGCGTATCCAATAATGAGTTTTGCGCGGGCATCGAGGGTGTCGGAAAAGGCGATGCCATACTGGAATTGGACATCCTTCAGCAGATTGTGAGCGCGCTCCTCATGGCCTCTTGCACAGAGTGATCGGATGACGGGCGCAAGCAGGTATCCAACAGGAAGATTGGCAAGCTTGATGCCTCTGCTCGTGGCTGCTTCCAACGTCTGGCGCGTTGCTTGGTCGAGCTTGTCAAGGTCATCTGTGCTCCCGCCATACCAAGTAAGAAAGTCATGTGCACTTCCGTAGAGCATCCTTGCCTTGGTCTCCCTTGAGCTGTCCTTCAAAACGACCAGATCTTGATCATCGTATGGGAAAAGTAGTGTTGCAGCGCGCTCACAATGACCGTCGCCAAGGAGGCTAGCCGCCAGTCGGATGGCAGGTATTGATATTCTGCGGAATGGGGATGGTCCCTGGAAAGGCTTGAAGAACGTGTGGAACAAGAGCTCAGCCAATTGTCGATCGGTTGGAGTTCCAGCAGAGACAAGCTCCTCCATTCTCGATGACAGAGCAAGCTCCCTTGTAAGGCGGCTTGGATGGTTTCCGATATCTGTGCAGAAGTGGGCATATCGATCATAGTCGACGTTAGCGAGCGCCTCCGACAGATGGGTGATTGCCTTAAGTCCTGCTGAGGGTGGTGGCACCACGAACGTGTGGAAGTGAGGAGACCTGGAAAAGGCAGACTGCCCTTGCACATCGACTTGACCTTTGGTATGGAGAGGCTCAGCCTGGTGCTTCTGTGTGTCTTGAGTACGCTTGCGGATTGCGGATAAAATGCGCTTGGCGAGCAGTTTGTTGCCCCATATCCTTGTTATTCTCAGGAGACTGCGTTCTAGTGAAGCCATGTTGGATTCTAGCACTCTCAACGATCTTAATGCCTTCACCCAACCCCGAAATCCGTCTACTTCGAGTGGATGGGTCTCGAGCCACCACATATACAGTGCTGGGTCCATGTTATTTTCGCGTAGAGCAGAGTTTTGCCGGTAGGTTGTGAAGCCATCACTGGCGCCTTTAGCCAGGGTTCCACCTTTTGGGCCTGTGGCAAACCCGGCCGGCAAGACTCTGGTTGCAGCAAGGAGGTGATCAGAGGACAACTCCTGGTCAATAGCAATAAAACTGCTCGTGAAGACGTAGGAGATATTGGCATTAGGTGGTAGCAAATCAGTTTCAGGACTGCCGCCATTGGCTGACGTGGCGCTGCAGGAGTTAGTAGTAAAGATATCTGCACCAAGCGATCCCTGACAAGGGCCGGGCCAGTTGGTGAAGGTATTTTTGTGGGAATCAGCGGAGATAAAAACATCATCAGCAGGCCGATCTTCACGTGGTGCTGACATAATCTCAGTCTCGTATCTTGGGGCGAGGTCCAGAGACGCTAGACGTGGGCTGTTCACACTAGATGGCGAGTGAGCAGTAGAAGCGTGATGCCGCTGACTGTGCACGGAGTGACCAATGGGCTTCATTGACTTGATTGTAGCACGGCGGATCCGCTCTGCTGGGCTATTCTCGAGATCTCTTGCATAACAACGCCGCCAAGAGTGCCCAGAAGTTGAAGATCGATGGCCTCGATCATTAGAAGAGGACTGCCCCGTGTTCAGCAAAGGTAAGTGGAGGGATGCTGTGTCGGGTGCATCACTGCCATGACATTGGACGATAGGGCGTGATGAATGACTAGTGAAGGGGCGAGGTAAAGTGGTGCTCTCGAAATGCTGTACACGAGGCTGTGGTGTTCGATGTTGCACGTCCATAGAGCGCTGTGCTTGTGGATCCTTTTGGGTGTAGGGAGAAAATGCTGAGGAACTGGTCGATGTGGTCTTGTGCGCAGCATCGGGCTCAACCAGCAAGATGTGCTCATAGGAACTGCCGCTGCTGCCTATGTGGCTTCTCTTATCGCGGGACCTTGCCGCTCTCAGCATCAACACCGCATCATCGTCGTGGGCGTGAACGAGAGTGGTGGTCGAGTGGTCTCGGCGTTGTCGCTGCCGCGGAGATCTGTGCCGGTCAATGAGGAAGTCGTCGCCGTTCTCTGCCGCCTCGAGCATCTGCCTGACGCGGTCTTTGCCTCGGCCACTGGCGAAGGACGCCAATGTTCGCTTGGTGTCGACGATGTCCTGGGCCAGGCGGATCTTGCGCCGGATCTCATACTGCACGCCGGCCAGGCCACACACGCCGCCTACTGCGCCGACGACGAGCCCAGGCGTGCCGAAGGCGAGGCTGCGCAGAGCTCGGAGAGCATTTTTCGAGGGCACAGGACCAGAACACGAAGCCATAGCTGCGGCATGCGGGCCATCGTTCGGCGGGCGAGAGCAAGAGCAGCGATGGTACAGACCGCAGCTCGAGCTGTTTGGTGCAGATTGCAGCTGATCCCTGCTGAATGAATGCTTGCTGGAAGCCGTCGGGCGATTGGATTGCATCTCACTTGGTGCAAATGGGGTCGGAGGAAGTGCAGTCTGCGCAAGCAGTGCTGTCGCCCACCGTAGCCTCAACACATTGCTGCGCAGTCCTCTAATAACCCCACTAGTCCAGTTCTCGTACTCATTACATTCATTCGTGGCCTTGGGCTCTCTGTATGGTGGTGTACACGGCCAACCGCGGTCGCCCTACCACCTGCCGGCCTGCCAACTAAACAGCCAGAGCTAGAGCAACAGCACCGGCCATGACCAGGGCCTTGCCCATCGCACTACCATGGCCTTTGCCGCTCCGTTCGGCCGCCGACAGATAGTAGGCTGCGCCAAGGTAGCTGCATGATATAACACCTGAATTGTTACTCCTCGACCCATAGCTATCTTCAAGGCCTGCATGAGATAATGGGCAACTGAAGCCCAATGCGGCTGGGCACGACTGAACTAGGTCCCAACACAGGTCTTGGCAAGGCAAGACTTCCTTGTATGGCCCAGGCCGGATGTCTGTGTCAATAATCGCGTTTCGCGAGCTGTTTGTAGCCACAGCGGATAGCAGCACGTGTTGGCTTCCACCCACTGCGTACTGGGGTAAGATGGTGACTGATGAGCCGTTGATGAAATCCTGACCCAGGTTGCGCGCCTTCAAGTAGGGGCTGGTGTTGTTAAAGTCCTCGCATCGCGGGATCGACACGGCGCACAGCCATTGTTTGTACGCCCTGGCACAGTCGTCGCAGGTTCGGACGAGTGAAAACTGTGCCGATGACGTGGCGTTGCACGGAATCTGCTGCAGCGAGTAGTTGAAATAGTTGTACATATTTGCCGCATACGAATCGTACAGCGCGGCCAACTGAGTGTAGCCACCAGTGAGGGGAGGAAAGAGAACGGGGTTGGAAGGGACGGCGTAGGCGACTTCAGAGCAGAATGATAGGTTGTACATCAGCGCGCAGTTCGACTGCGACTTGGTGCTGAAGTTCATTGCAGCGTATACTATCCCGCCGCCGCCAACGACACCGGCCCCACTGGCGGTTGAGTTACCTTGCATTGCCAGGACCCCCCAATATGAGGCGCTTGAAGTCAAGTTCGTCAAATAGAATTGCTCCTTTGGTTTGCCACCAAGTCCACGCGACGTCATCGAGGCTGTGTTTTGGTTCACGATAGACTCCAGATTCGTGAAGATGGAAGCCGAATTCTTCAGTCCACAGTACGAATTGCGTACAGAGTAGATAGACCGCGACGTATGAGGGATGGCAAACATGCCGTACGGTGGTTGCAGAGACATCCACTCTCGGAAGATGGTCGAGTTAGAGTCTGCTTGGGTCGTGTCGTTGGTGATGAGAAGGGCAGCGTGGTTGTCACTGTCAACAAAGTACAAGTTGGGCCACGTGGTGTTGGCCGAGTGGTAAGGGGCATCAATGGAAGCTGCAATCTCGTAGTTCCAGATGCCACTGAAGTGCGTGGTGTTGGGGGCAGCAATCCCAACATAGACAGACGAGTCAGCCGTCGCCGTGAAAAGGCCGTAGCCGCCTTCGACGGTAATCGTCTGCTGGCTGGGATCGTCAACCCCTGGACCAGGCTTCGAATTCGAATCAGACTGGGAGATGTACATCTGAAGCTGTGGCGGCATGGCTGTGCTTGCCCCTCCAGCCGTCTCATTGGCGCTTGGCTGGAGGCACGTATTCAGCGAGATCCAAACTTGTCGCCCAGTCTGTCTCTTCCTCGGTTCCGGAAAAAGGCTATCTGCCTCGTCAACATCTCTGATCAAGAGCCATGACCCAGGCAGGCCTGGCCCAGCCCTACCGTGTGGCCCGTTCACAGCTGCTTCGGGGAAAATCCAGAACTGGCTGGCCCCCAGCTCGATGTTCATGTTCTGCGGGTCATTGTTTGCCAGTGCAGACACACCAGTTTCAGCTCGTCCAAGGAGGCCATCGTTGTTGTAAGCGTTGATCGAAGCTCCTCCAACCCCATCGTCCTCGTCATTATCGCCAGCAAGGCTCACGTCTAAGATGGCATGGTTGCTGTCTAGCAGAATTCCCGACTCGAGTTCGTGTGCGTAGGCGAATGTCGGTCTGCTAAGGGCCAAGTAGAGCAATAGAAGCATCAATGATGCCGCCACAGACGTCACAAAATGCGACTGAAGTGGCGTGAGATTTGGGATCGCCATGGTGACGGCGCCAGGACGCTCCTCACGCGGGCCACGTCAGACGTGATAACTGGGTCCTTGTATGAGTGAGTCGTGCATCGTAAAGAGCGCCTAGCCAACGATCAGGATGGCCAAATCCAGAATGTAAATCCGAATTGGGACTATTAGCAACCTCACATTCGTCATTCTTGACGAGCTGGTCGATTGAAACAACATCGAGTTGGTGGCAGTGGGACAACGGCAAGGCTGAACTACAGCCTCGTCACCCGCTTATCTCAGCTAACCAAGCTTTATAACTAAATCCCTAAATCCGACAGCGGCCCAAAATGACACTCAACCAGCACATCAATCGATGTTTCATCGGCAGCGCTCATCCCTGCTCATTGCTAACCTGCAGACATGATAAAGCTTAGACAATAACTTAGGCATCATTGGACATTGGCTCCCGCATTCTTGAGTTGTATCATGCGCTGATATCTGCTTTGTTGGGCCGGTCTGTGACGCTCGACGGCCACTCGTTCACTCGCTGCGGAAGTACCATTGATATCCGAGGTTACGATTCCACCACCATCGGCGAATTGTAGGATGGCTACCTGTGACCACAAGTCGAGAATAGGCTGTGCAATGACGGTATTGCCTGTCTGCTGCTCCTGTGCTGATATACGGCCACTGTCAGAAGGATATCCCAACTATGGTAAGTTGAGCCATGACTCGACAAGACCAAGAACACATCCATGAGGGCATCATCCCAATACTATCTTCAACCAAGCTGTATCTTTCTCACGCATTGTACATGACATGCTGTTCTGAGCTGCTGACCCAATTTCAGTCGATGGCATCGGCATGACCATGACCGGCCAGAGTAAGCACTGTCTCCGCACGTTGTAGTACTGTGGCGGTTGCTGTGGCGGGCGCTGATGACTACCAGGGTGGACTAAGTATTGCTCAAGATGCCGAGACTACTGGGCCAGCGAAAGCAGGGAGCATATGCCCAGCCGGTTAGGAGAACAGCCTTCCTGGTCATTTCCACCGCCCACCAGGACGTCCAGCCTACCAGGACGAGGACGACCTGATCAGCCCAACCCGACTGTCCGAGATATAGCAGCTACGGTTGAAACCGGGAATCAGCCTCCTCAGGTCCAACCACTGCCTCCTAACCCCTTTGGCACCCGTGAGGAGATCGCGGCAGAAGATTGGGAGTCCCCACTGACGTCCATGTTTTCCCGAGCATGGAGCAGATTTCGGGATGCAGAGAATACCCGCCATCGACTCGAACGCGAGATGGAGGAGCGACTGCTGCCCGAGATTGCGTCAGAAAGTCCGTCTCGCTCGAGCACACTCAGGGAAGAGATCAGACACATCCAGGCCCTGGCTCGAGAGATGGCGTCCGAAATCACCCAAACACAGCACGCCCTTACTTCGGCACGACAGCGGCTATCACAATCCCCACCACGTGTCAACCCCATTGATGAACAATCACGGCCGCCAGCCCTGACAAGCAGCGATATGGTCGTCAGCATCGCTTGTCGAATCTGCAACGAGCAGCGCATTGACTCACTGATGGAACCGTGTATGCACGCATGCATGTGTCATTGGTGCAGTGAAATCATCCGTGCCCAGGTCCAACAATCACGACGCAGGTGGCGAGCCGGCTTTGGCAATCTCCAAGAAAGCGTCAGACAGGAGTGGAGGTGCCCCATCTGTCGACATGCCGTCACCGGCGTCAGAAGGATGTATCTGTGCTAGGAGCAACCAATTCCTGACAATGTCGAAATGGAAGGCGTTATGATAACAGGGCCGCCGCTCACATTTGCTCTCCCATCTTCTGACCCTGGAGGAGATCCGATGCAGATTGACGACCAACAGCGGCCTCTCTGTTGGTTCATGGATTCAGGTCTGCCATCCAGACCCAGGCCTCACACGTCTGACACCTACCGAAGTCACCAGGCTAGTGAGACAAAGGGAAGCTGCGGCGACGATTATCACCGACTTCTAGATTACCTCCTCCTGGCCTCCTTCGGCAGCTACACACCAATGGACCTTGACCTGCGGCCCCCCCTCAGCTCTTAAAGCCTCTTCTGCTTACCTCGCCATTGAAATGGAAAATAGAAGAATCGAGTTTGAGCGTTCAGCGGAGCCATCAAAGCTGGCAACCAGGGCCTCTTGTCGATAGCAGTCGGTGTTTGCAAAGCGACGGAAACGAGAAACTTTATGACTAACACAACCCATGCACGAAAGTTATGACTTAAGACATTAATCCACCAGGGGGGTTGGAGACGGGTGGTAACCATAGAATAGAGTAGCATTCACTATAATTACAGCTCCCTCATTCCCACACTATCGGGCAACCTTCTCTTCTCCCTCTTGTACACATCATTTCAGACATCAACAACTGTCGCCCTTATGATGCGCCGTTTGTCATCGCCGTCGCCGCCGTCGCCGCCGCCGCAGCAGCAGCAGCAGCAGTAGCAGCAGCAGCCCCCTTCACCTCAGACGGTGTACGAGCAAAGCTGGGGGGAACATCTAGCGCGGGGTTCCTGAGGAAAAAGTTGCGCGGCCGGAGCAGCAGTGTCATCGGCTCTGCAGGCATGACAGGATAGTCCTCCGGGCTGGGGAAGTGGGTGAGGCCGAACGTGTGCCAGACGACGATGTCGGTGTCGGCGATATTTTCCGCTGGGTTGGCCGCGATCCATTGCGGCAGGCCGGCCGAGGGTTCACCCGATGTTTGTGGCACGTGCCGTCCAGCCGGGTGAATTTGGGAGTCGGCGTCTGCATGCATGCATCAGTTTAGTGTTGTATTAATTAGTACAGTGGGGAAATGGAAGGGAAGGTATACATTTGGTAACGTGGATGGCGTGGCGAGAGAAGCCGGCACGCTTCCACACCAGACTGCCCTCTTTGGGCAGCAGCTTAGGCACCTCGCGGCTCACCAGCTTGTAGCTGACGGGCTTGTGGCTGTACGGGTGGAGCTTGCTCTCGTTGCACAAGTCCCACGTGCGGCTGGTGTCGCCGTTGTAGTCGGCCATGGCCTCGACGGGAGTGGTGTACTTGGTCCTCTTGGCGAAGAAGGCGTTGCCGTAGTAGTTGTCGGCGGAGCCGACGTCACCAGGTCCCTGGGTGGCGTCGACTTGGAATACGGTGTTGTAGGGCCCGTCAATGTTGGGGTCGATGCGCAAACAGAATAGATGTTGGTGATTGTGTGCGTTGACGCCCGGGTAGACTTCAGTGCCCCATCCCTTCGTGTCCTCGCGGGGCTCATAGCATAAGTGTTGAGGATACCGGTGAGCTTGATTTCCAGTTGCACGGTGCCATCTTGGTGGAAGATCCAGTACACACAGTACTCATAGTTGGCGGCGGTGAAGATGTGGGAAATGATGAGTTTGCGTGCGCGTGTCACGATCACTGAGTCGTCACGGAAATCGGTATGCTTGAAGAGGATGCCGGCGTCTTCTTCGTGGATACAGATCGCGTTCTTGATGGTTTGTGGAGCGCCGGCTTTGTTAACAAAGTCAAAGTCCATGTAGTGGATACTGCCTTTGCAGTCACAGCCGAGGGCGAGCGAGTTTGTCATGTAACCGCCGCCGTACTCGCCGAGATCAAAGGCGTGCTTGCGCTGGTGCGGGTGTTCAGGGTTGCCATAAGGCACGACCATTTCAGCCAGGGACAATCGGTAGAAAATGGGTCGGATTTTGGCCTCAGCTTTGTCGAAGTAGGTGATGTTGTTGAGAACGATGCCTTCGCGGTAATTGAATCCAACGTGGATTGACCAGTTTTGCCATTCAATGATGCGATTTTTGATCTTGAAGGAGACACCTTCGGGTTGGGTGATGTTGATGGGCTTAATATCGGTGCGGTAGCCACCGAGTTGCTCGATCGATTTGACGTGGTAGTTGTTAGGCGACGCTTTGGAGATGGGACGGCGGATTTTGGGGACGTCAATGTGGATGATCTCACCTTTGTTGGCGTCATAGATTGGACAAAAGTCCAGGGGATAGGTGTACTGAGAGTCGTCCTCGTGTGGGCGGTAGTACAACAGAGCTTGCTGGAGGCGGACCGAGCTGCCGAAGCGCTCATCGTAACCGATAGTCCAGGGGTCGCTGTAGACTTTGTGCATCTCTGAGGGTGGAATGCCGATGAGTCCGCATTGCTCGATCACCTTTGGGTCCTTGCGGCAGACATGCTCGACGGCTTGGAGATCTTCCATAGTAATCAGAGGCTGTACCCCGGGTGTATGGACCCAGGAGAGAACCTTGCGCTCTGCGAGGTCAACATGGCCATCGAAAACTTTGCCGTCAGGGCTGATGACGACAATATCAGCAATTCGCTTAGGTCTTGGGGCATTGTTAGGATCTGCCAGCCATTTCATCATCTCTGCCTTGGGAGGCTCAAGCAATGTGATGGCATTGTAGAACAGCTTGCCATACTCGGCGCGCAAGACCGACACGGCAACCTCGATTTCATTAATTGACAGAGGATCAAATGGATGGGGTGGTGCAATAGGGTCAGGCACACGGTGTGCCAGTTGTTTCACGAGATTGAGAACCATGGTTAAAGAAGATACGAGTAGACAGCGAGAATGAAATATCTAGGTAACGGCGAGGTGGATTGCAAAACGGCTCACCAGCGATAAGAGTATTCATTCAATAAAGCTCGGGGCTCCATGGCACTGATGATGCTATACTTGACTGAGGCCGAGACGAGGACGAGCGTGCTTCTCCGCCATTTCATGTTCATTCAGTATTGGCTAAGAAGACACTGCGATAAGACATAAACGATAAGCTGTTGTTGTCGCGGGCGATAATTCCAAATTACGCGCGAATTAGCCGCGATTACAGCTCAGCCAACGCATGAATCTAAGCCAGAGAGAGCAATTCTATAGGTATCTTGAGCTGCAATCTGCAGATTTACTATTTTGGCGATTTTTTAATCTATTCATATATACGCTGCTAATTCAAGCGTAATTTTTTGGATTGTCGCTCGGAAGTCCGTAATAGCTTGGGGGTTTCTTACCATTTTGGGTTTAGCCTTTTCCAAGACACGGCTTGGCGAGATGTGGACATGGGCCGCGAGAATCGGGGCACAGGGCGTGGGCATGTGGCTAACGAAGAAGACTCAGTGTTGATTCCGGATGGGTCAAAATACGCTGGGAGAGAGAAGAGGTGATGTTGACGGCGATGTCTGCAGTGTTATGGCAGCTCCCTGGTCTGGCCGGCCGAAAAAGTCCCTGAGACTTGAGATTTGGCGAAAGCTCAGAGTAACTTAAGCTTCATTGAAAACTGTCACGACGGTAGAAAAAGTAGCAGGCAGCATAGTCATACGCAAATGATTCTTCATGAAATCGAATTTGGCAGCTTTGATGCTTTTGCCCGGTCGAGATATTCCCCCATGGTAACAGATATGTACGGCGTTCGCCACAGTCAGGCTTCTTGAAAGACCTCAGATCCTCGGCGAAGAGCGCAATCCAGCACTTGGTGTTGAGCTCTCGAGCACGAATGGCCTCGCACGTGCTGACTCAATGCCTTGGCCTGCGGGTACTTTAGTGATGTCCTTCTCCATGACCTTCTCCATGCCCGTGCGAGTCCTTGAAGAATAGTTGCTCAGCGACAACATAGACTGCAAAAGCCCCTGCCGCTATCCCAAAACCTGGGAAGGCACCCTTAAAACGATTCCACCTGGTGAAGGGCCCTGTGTATCTCCATGCTTCACTGCGGATTTGGTCAGCCTCAAGGTTGTAACCTGCGTTGCGGGGTTTTGGAGCCCACTTCTTTTGCCACGGATCCTTCGCCCTCCACTGCTTGCTTGTTGCAGCTCGAACGAACTCCTTGTGGTTGAAGCCGGTCGGGTTCTGGGCCATGACGGAAGTTGAGGGGTAGGGAGGAGAGCGGAGGATGGAAAGCGGAAGGTGGCACTGGCAGCAAAGTGGAGGTAGTCAGAGCAAGAACCTGCCTCTTCTCAGTCGGCGAAGCTGTGACACGAGTGCTACTTCAGAGCTCACTGGCGGCAAGTGTAAAGCTCGCGAATGATGAGTGCACAGTCATTGGCCGCTTGGCGCTGTGCCAAGCTCCTTCGATGGCTGGACAGCTGCGCTTAATGACATCGATGAAAAAAACCGCTAACCTACTTTTAGCCTTGACCTAGCTAACTTGGATAGGTTAGTGACTTCAATATCTCAGATAGGTGCCATCCGCAAATGGCTTAGCGCATTACATAATTCTGTGTTAAGCGCATCTGGTGTCTGCGCCCTAGGCAGGAGCGCGGATTGTGAGTGCATGCCACAAGGCACTGTAACTATTCCAATCATCAACTGTTAGCCATCAACTATCAACTATTAACTATTAGCTATTTACTATCTGCTGCCATCCACATTCACACCTCTTTGCTTTGTGACATCCATCTCTGATCTGCTGCATGCCACACCATTGATCTCTTTCTTCATCATCCTTCACTCGACGCCATGTCCGGCCTCTAAACAGCAACCACAACCAGTCACTCACAGTCACCAGTAGTTGCCATGGCTCCTCCACGGGGCTACCAACACTCCATGGGTGCGCCCTTTTCGTCGCAGCAGGGTCACCTGCAGTCATATGGTCCTTCACAACCACACGTCTTGCCACCCCCCCAACATTTGGGCACTCCCTCCTTCGGGGGGGCCTCGTCCAGCGCCAATCCATTTGCGCTCGGCGGCTCTCTGAACGCAGCATTTGATGGCGGGGTAAGAGATGCGGGTATGCTGGCCGGCCACAGCGGTCAACTGGCGTTTGGTCGGCGGCTGCACACCCAGCAACAGCAGTACGACGGCCTCCAACAGTCGCGAGACAACAAGGACGATTCGAGAATACGGAACGTGTGGAAATACAACCTCGAGCAAGAGATGGCCACGCTGCGGCGGCTGATTGATGAATATCCCTACATTGCCATGGACACCGAATTCCCCGGCATCGTCGCCCGGCCGATTGGCCAATTCACCACCAAAGCAGACTACCACTACCAGACGCTCCGATGCAACGTCGACCTTCTGAAAATGATTCAGTTGGGCATCACTCTCTTCAAGGCCGATGGCTCCTTGCCGCCTCCCGATGCCGGCGCCACAACCAAGACACCATACTCAGCCCTCACTCCTGCGCCCTATGCCTGGCAGTTTAATTTCAGCTTTTCCCTCGAGACGGACATGTATGCGCAAGAATCAACGGCAATGCTGTCTAAGGCAGGCATCGACTTCGATCGGCACGCTAAACAAGGCATCGAGCCTAAGAAGTTCGGTGCGTTGTTGATCAGCTCGGGCCTCGTGCTTGACGAGACCAAGCACTGGATTTCCTTCCACAGCGGCTACGATTTCGCTTACCTCATCAAGCTCATGCGCACTGACGCTCTGCCTGATGAAGAGGCCGAGTTCCACGGGTTCCTTGACAAATTCTTCCCCTCACTGTACGACATTAAGTTCATGCTTAAGCACGCGGGAGGTAAAGGCTCTGTCAACAACAATCAGCAACTAACAGCTGAGGCTGGTCAGCTCCTGCAGAGAATATGGACCAAGATGGGTCTCCAAGACATTGCCGAGGAGCTCGGTGTGCCTCGAATCGGCCAAGCGCACCAAGCGGGCTCGGATGCGCTGCTGACGGGCCAAGTCTTCTTCAAAATGCGAGACAAGATCTTCAATGGTTCCATCGATGAGGCCCGGTACAGCGGACAAGTGTGGGGTCTGAATGCGCAGATGCCAGCCAGTGCACCCACCCGCGACGCCAACACACCCAACCTGAACGGCGCCGTCGTCTACAACCAAAATGGCCAGCCGAGCACGCCACAGACAAACAACATCAGTATGGCAAGCGCCAGTCAGACACCTGGCCCTCAGGGCGCTTCTCACACCTACGCGGGCAACATCACCCCCGGCGGCTTCGGCGCGTTCCAATATCCTGGCGCCGCGCGGGCGAGCTAGATACTCGACGAAGTACGCGATTGGACGGCCATTCCACCAGAATACAGAATCACTCGCGCCGGGCCACCAATGCCACTTGAGCATTTTCTGGCATATATCAGGATAATTTCGCAACAACCGGCACCCTCTGAGGAACTATTTCACCCTTTTGCTCCACCCCTCCCTTACCCGTTCTCTAGCCTTGTCCCATCTCACATATGCAGACCACCAGGTTTGCCGTCACCGCCTCCCAGTCTGCCCATTCCGACAGCAGCCAAATATCGACGTGCTCTTGCCCAACCAGAGCTCTCGACGTCCCCAGGAGGCCGACTCCAACCCCCTGGGTCGCCATGGATGGACCCAGCTGAGCTACACCGCGCCATGCTTGATAGCTTCCACGTCGCCCACGACGAATTTTGTCTGCCGCTACACAGTTTTCCACCCCAGCTTTTGAGACCGACGGTCAAGGAGATGAAATTGACCCATGAGCTCAGAATGGACGCGCTGAAGGAAGCATATCGAGCTATGAGGTGACTTTTTTGTTTTGGCCACAGTTAGACTGTCCATCGTGTCAACAACCTAGTCACGAGTGAGATCAATTATTGGAGCATAGCACGGGGCGTCATCATTCCTTCTTTACCTCCTTTTGCATATTTGATCATGTGTAGAGTCGTGGGTAGGCTGCGTCGCATAGTTAACCTAATGTGGCAATGGGATGCTACTTTGTGTACACACTCAAAATGGTGGAATGGAATGAAAATGCGGAGGTGGAAGTGGAAATAAGATTAGATCTTTGACCTGCTTGAATGAATCATTCATTTTCGTTCCTGCCTCTCTCCTTCTCTCACCGCTCTCACCGCTCTCTCTTTTCTTGCCCCTCTCCGACTCTCTACCTACAAAACAAGTGTGCTCACTTTTTTATTCCCTTAGCCCATGTTTTCTTTTTTTCCCTCCCTCTGAATAATAAGACAAGGTAAGGCATAAACAGGCCGTAGGCAGGCCGAGGGTGAGGTGAGGTGAGGTGTGGTTCTTTCTCCTGTTTTCTTTTTGGCCCTTACTCTTATAACACTCTTGTGTACTGCAGAGCCGTTCTCCGGCCATCCTTGGGCTGTTTTGATCTACCAATGCATCCAAACCGGTACACAATCTAATTGCATGCCAACCCAAAAGTTATCCCAGATCTTTGCAGTAACTTGCACTACTGTGCCATCCAACTTTTGATCAAATCTAGACTTTGTTTTCAGATGTCTCAGTACAGAAAGGAGTAGGACATGAATGAATACAAATCATTCCAACCCTAGATCTGTTTGGTCTGGGGGAGAAGGGGGGCAGAATATAGGTAGGTGGTACCTTTTTGTCTAAAAAAGGACAGTTTCTCCGTCTTAACTGCCCAAATATCTCTTCCAACCATCGCGCCAGATACTCCGCTGGCCTTCGTCAACTACACCAGGCCGTTCGCCGATTCTGAATCGTTCCCAGCGGCCATCGCGGCCGGTGCCGATGCAGATAAGGGTGCTGTTGTCGATCCAGCCGAGAATGCCCTTTTGTGAGCGGTTTGGCAGCGAGCCCAGTGCAGGCAGGTAGGATAATGAGCTGCTGCCCTGGATCGACTCGTCGCCCATCTCAAAGTGGGCGCTCGCAAAGGAGTAGATGTCGCTGAATACGCGAGGCAGAAGGGGGATCTTGGACAGAAAGCCCCACTTTTGATTTGATGTGGGCTCCTCACCGGGGGGTGTGGTGATGTGGGGGGATTGACTTCGGCCCCGGAGCTCAGTGTGGCTATCTTGCTGAGGTGGCAGATCGAAGACGTGGAGAGTTGACTTGTCCGATGTTACCGCGAGCATGGTCGAGTCGGGCGAGATGGCGATGCTAAAGATGAAGGCGGGGTCGACGCCACGCCGCAGCTCAGCAATCTTGGTGCAGTTCGACGTGCTGAACACGCGGATCAGCGTGCCAGTCTCTGATGCCGTCGCCAGATACCGGCCGTCTCGGCTTAGCTCGATCCCCCGGAGAGCAGATGCGTGGGCTGGGATGATGGAAACATTGCCGGATTCGAGTTCGACGAGCTGAACTTTGCCTGGTGAGCGGCCGGGAAAGGCGACGAGAGAGGTGCCCAGGCAGCACAGGCCCAGAGGGTTATCGGCCGTCTCGAAGACGGCCGTCTTCTCCGGTGGTTGCGAGAATTTGTACAGGTGAATGCTGTTTTGGACGCCGACCACGATGCGAGACTTGGTCATGCGCACGCGGAGAACGGCGGTCATGAGGGGGAGGCTGAGGGCAACCTTTTGTTTGGCGTCGTCCCAGATAATGACCTGCACGCAGTATTGGTGAGTGCGATCGAGGAGCGGCGGTGGCGGCGGTGTACATTTGTCTGGGCCCACTTTGGGTTCTTCCCTCCTCCGACAAGGGCCAAGTAGTTGTATCGCAGCAGCATCTCGGCGCTTCCTATGCCTGCGTTGAAGTCTGCTCTTCCATCAGACACACACCCGTGCGCGGCGGGACAAACGTACCTCGAGACACTTTGAGCTCACAAGGGTCGCTGTTAAAGACTAGGGCCGAAAGTCAGCAGGGCCGCCGACGCCTGGAGCAGTCTGCCACCGACCACAGAAGCCCGAGTCCAGGCCAACAGCAAAGCAGCTGGCATCATTGTTGAAAGACGCCGACAGAGCAATGGGGCCCGCCGATTCATCAATCGCAGGCCGAGTATTCATTGTTTGTGGTTGTGCGGTGGTGGGTCACTGGCATAGTAGAAGAGCGACAGACAATAAACAATAGATTACCGTATCGATGCAGCGACAGTGTCAAGCCAGAATATCAGTCAGATCCGTTTGCGTGACTCGATCCAGGCTGCTGTCGGTGAGATATTGTTTATTTTACTTATTATTACAGCCCAGCCCAGGCGAGGTGACGAATAGCAGGATCAGCCGCCCAGCTTATGAGAGCCTGTGGGCATCCCCGGCCAGCGAGGATTGGGTAACAAGGCTGCGGCCTATGCGGGGGTGCCCCTCCGGTTATTACTGTACTATAATAATTACAGTAGTACTATGGTATTAATAGTTGGTGAGTCTTATTAGGGTCATGGATCCCTGGACGCCGGCCCATAATTAATTACAGTAATTATTAGTATTATTACTGGGCAACTGGGGCCGCCGATCTCAAGCCCGGCACGATTGTCTTTCTACGTACTGTAATAATAGTAGTTAAGCCTTAGACAACAGCCTTCTTATTAGATCGACCAGAGCACAAATCTACAACTGATGACTCCATGTGATGGTTTGCATTCTCTTCATAGTGCCATCGATATCTTAGATCGACTGTCTCAATCTGGCTTTTGGCATCGTTTGTTGTCATTGACACCTTCCAATCACACTAGCCCCGCGTCCACAAACAAGCACGGCCGAGATTGCAGTAATTATTAGTTATGAACGTGACACGGTGACAACGTCTTTGCTCGGCTTACCGGGGGTCGATCACAGGCCTCGGCCGCACAAATGGCCAGGCCTGGTCGCACGCCAAACGACTCTCGGCTGTCTGAATCCTCCACTGCGACGGCCTCAGGTATGCAGACGACCCGGGCCCCGGGCGCCTTCCCGGCCGATGAGCCTTCAGACCTAGATGCTGTTGTCGTCGAGGCCCCAGCACCACTGTCGCTATCGGCTGCTGTTCGGGCTCGTAGAGGTGAGTTTATCCGCAAGAAAAGCATCAAAGTCAAGGTGGGATCGTGGAATGTGGCAGCCATAGGAGGCACCGAGAAGGACTTGGGACTCTGGTTTGTCAAAGGACGAGGCGTCAAAGCTTTGTCACAAGTGAGCTCTCTTGATCAGGCTCAAAAAGGTACTGGCGACTCGGTCGACACGCGGGAGGAGCGTCTTGCACAGGAGCAAGCCACACTTGGTGGCGCAAGTGCTGCAGCGAGCCCACAGCACGGCGACATTGATCTCTACGTTCTCGGTCTACAAGAGGTCGTCGATGTTTCTAGCGTGACAGAAGCGATGAAGACATACACAGATCCTAATCCAGCTCAGAAGTGGAAGACAGAGCTGCAGCAAGCCTTGCCAGATGGGTATGAAAAGGTTGCTGAGCAGCAATTGCTAGGTCTGCTCATTCTCATCTTTGCTTCTCCTGACCTTGTGCCTTCAATAAGCAATGTCAGCTGCACGAGCGTTGGCACGGGCTTAATGGGCTACCTGGGCAATAAAGGTGCCGTGTCCGTGAGGCTGCTCCTCTCGGGCACGACCAGAGCATGCTTTGTCAATTGCCACCTCGCAGCGGGGTCCGACAAAGCGGCTTTGGAGAGACGAGTTTGGGATGCTGCACAGGTTCTCGCTCGCACAAGGTTTTCTCCTGTGAGCGTCGACGGTGAAGAAGATGGAGTAGATGAAAAGATCGGCGACGAGGACGTCGCTTTCTGGTTTGGCGACCTCAACTACCGTCTCGATGACATCCCCGGCGAAGATGTCCGTCGGCTGCTTCTCCTCCATACTCGTAATCAGTATGACGTACTCAACGCTCGCCGCCGTATCGACACTTCGCAAGGATATGTCGATGCAGATCCGTCAAACGATGATGATGCACCATCAACTCTACCACATCATCAGACTGCTGAACAGCCCGATACAGAAAGGGAAGTCGACGGTTGGCAGGATCCAAAGTCGGACCCGACGTCTTTAATCACCACTATTGAATCCTTGCTCGCACACGACCAACTCAGATCGCAGCAGCGACAACGGAAAACTCTCCACGAAGGCTGGCGAGAAGGCGAGATTGGTTTCCTCCCCACCTACAAATATGACGTTGGTAGTGTGGGCATGTTCGACTCTGGTGAAAAGAGGCGCAGTCCGAGCTGGTGTGACCGCATTCTGTTCAGGACAAAACAGGATCGCGTCAAATACGAAGAGCAGGTTAAGCAGGAAGCTGAAGTGCGGAGAAGGGACGAAGAAATGAAGAGGAAAGGACTCGATCAAGCTGCCGAAGAGCAGCATGTCCTTTTCGGCTATGACCCGGACGAGGACGGCTTAGCTTATGGCGAAGAGTACGATTCGGCGGAAGAGAACATGCACGACGCCGAACTTAACCAACCACCCGATTACCGCCAAGACGAAATCGAGATAGAAGGCTACACTTCACACCAACATGTCTTGTCATCAGATCATAAGCCGCTAGATGCTGTTTTCACCTTGACATATGATGCCGTGGTACCGGAGCTCAAGATTAAGATACAGCAGGAGGTTGTGCGAGACCTGGACAAGGCTGAGAATGAAAATCGGCCGTCCATCACGCTAGTGATCGATCATCATGACGACCCGGCTTCGGCCGCAGAACCGGCCTTCAACGGCGTAGACTTTGGATCTGTTGCATATGATGTTGCCGTGCATCGATCAGTTACAATTGCGAACACGGGCCAAATTGAAGCAACGGCACGGTTCGTTGGGAGGGAAGACGGGGGTCCAATTGCACCTCAGTGGCTTAACATATCATCGGCTGACGGCTTGGAAGCAACTTTAGAGCCAGGTGACAGCAAGATCATTGACCTGACTGCCCGAGTATGGGATGGTGATCTCGTTCGGAGGCTAAACGACTACACAGTTGAACTGGACGACGTTTTGATCCTACGAGTTGACCAAGGCCGAGACCACTTCCTGTCTGTCAAAGCGAACTGGCTTCCGACATGCTTTTACCGTTATCTCGATGAGCTTGTGGTTGCACCAGAGTCTGGCGTTCGACCGCTCCCCAAATCACCCACCAGCTACGACGGCGAAGACGGCGCGGGGATCAAAAGTGCGCGTACCCGCCACTCAGCACCTAGAGAACTCTTCGCCTTTACAGAATCAATTCCACCGCTTGTCGAGCGATCTATAGCTGACTGGGACATGCTTCACCCTGGTCAGCCTCCGCCATGGAGTCAGAATGGCGGAGAGAACGTGTGGCCCTTTGATCCCTCGACATGGACATTCCACGGTGGCGAAGAGCGTGACAGTTACCTCGCAAAGGTGCGCGAATGCCTCGACACTTCGCAACCACTGGATAAGGCTGCTGATCCGGATGAGCCGTATCTGGTCCACCTCGAAGTGCTCTGCGAGACACTCATATCCTTCCTGGGCTCGCTGCACGATGGCATTATCACGGCGTCAATGTGGTCAGCCATCGAATCGTCACTCATTCAGCTGAACAGGGATAGGGACAATGACAAGTCAGTCTCGGTGGGAGCAGCTGAAGTACAAGCTCTGGCCATGGAAGCTCTTTCCTCGGCACCGGTGCATAGTGTCTCGATGACATTCTTGACCTTTATGCTCGCCAATCTCATCAGGCAGCTAGCGCCTGCCCTACAGGAGCAGCAGCAGCAGCAGCAGCAGCTCAAGCCTCCTACATCTACGTCAGCCGTCGCATCCTTACGGCGATCACGGGCATCTTCAGTCCGCAGTGAAACAGAATCTGAAGGAGCGTCATCCATGACCCCGACGCCTAGTGTTGATTCGTCGGGGTCCAAGAAACGATTTTTCGCCAACATACCCATTCCGAGGAAACGAGCCGACACGACGTCCAGTCAGTCGGACACAACCGCAGATAGCGGTGCTGGTGGCAGTATTGGACGGGACAAAGGACAGCAACTCATCAGAAACTACGCCGCGGTCTTCGCACCGATCATCATCCGATCCGGCACGGACGAGACGACCAAGGGTAAGGAGAAGAGAGTGCTCGAGGCACGCAAACAGCGAATCATGGAGGCATTTCTCGAGGTTGCTGAGCTTTAATTTTTTTACAGTACATGTATCGATTACAATGAACTGTGGGCTGAACGTCTTGTTTACCCAGACCTTTCACGCCTAATACGGTATCGTATAATTACCGGTATGATGACACCAGCCTTGGGCCAACCAAAGGACTGATAATAAGTGTTGAGATTGTGCCATCAGCTGCAGTACCGCTACAAGAATTCAAGGTTGGGTTTGATGTGAAAAAAACTAGGTATGCACGACGACGACGACGACGACGAAGAAGAAGAAGAAGAAGAAGAAGAAGAAAAGAGGTAGTGGAAGAAGATTCATGATGTACTTTTTGGCGGGGTGTGGGATTTGACAGAACGACGGATGAGAGAGAGAGCAAAAAAAGTGCGGATTGACCAGTCTAATTATTTCACCTTTTGTCGCCGTGGTGTGCGTACGGGCGTCCAGATATTATTACTACTATCAGCATCATTCTTGTCGTCATCGTCGCCGCCGCTGCCGCCGCCAATGCGACTGCTGTCGTGCCCACCATGCTCGCGCTTGACCACTCCCCTAGCCGGTGTCTTGGCAAGCCTTTCGAGAAGTTTCCTTGCTGCGGGTGTCATATTGCCCGGCGTTGCTGCGGCTGATTGCGAGCCCGACATTCGCCGTGGCTGCATCTCACACGTGCGCTTCTTCTTCCGCTTGGCCTCGTCGACGAGCTTGTGATGCAGCAGCTCGCGTCGCCGGGCCGAAGACAGTTTGAATGGGTTGGGGGTTTCATCGCCGGCTGCTTGGCCGGCGAGAAGGTCGCGATAGGATGGCTGGCGTGCTGCTGCTGCTGCTGCTGCGGCGGCGGCGGCAGATTCGGGTGCAGGCCGGTCTTCGTCGACAAAGGCGTAGCCGTTGACGTGGGGAGTTTCGCCACCGGGATAGGCCGATATAGTGGGAGCGGATGTGGAGGCTAGTTCGCGACGACTGTTGATGATGTCGGTGTTAAGGCTCGGGCTGCTTGCATGACTATGACGATGCTGGCTGTCATCGAGATGATGCAGGGGTGGAAAGCGGGTGTTTTCTAGGACGATGGCTTTCGGGCCGGCCTTGCTTTTGCGCTCGCGATCTTCCTGTTGGGTAGCGAGGCCATCTTGGTCGACCGAGGCGGGACTGAACATGAGACTGTTGGCCGGGGATTGGGATTTCCACGTGTCTGGCTGGGCGGGCCGTGAGTCGGTAGAGCCGGTGGTCAGCGGGACGATCTCGCGGCCGTCGGATTTGGCGGCAGCATCGTCGTGGGCGTGTTGGCTGATGAGCTGTTGTTGCTTGGCGCGGTGGAGAAGCAGGCGCTGGGTCGGGATACGCTGGTCGGCGGTCCACAGGTAGGCGTGTTTGTTGCGGCGGGTGGCGTTTTGCTTGTCGAGCACGTCGTTGAACGAGGCGTTGTCTTCCGACGTGTACCGAGACTGGAACTCGGAGAGCGACAGGTTGGCGGTGTCGAGGCGCTGCGGCGGCGGCGGCTGCGGCGGCGGCGGCGGCGGCGGATGGAGCGGTATGTCCGACACAGGTGTGCACTGCTCGGTCTTGATAGGGGTGGCCATCGTTGTCGATGCACCGGCATCGGCGTCGGCGTGGCGTGTGTGCGGTGTCGTCGGCGTGGCATTCCTCAGCTTCTGCGCCGCCTCGGCAATCCACATGGCGTCGTTTGAGTCCAGCGCTGCCAGGTATTCCTGTTGTGCCCGACTCTCTTGCAGGCCAGGAAAGTAGTCTCGGGCAATGATGTCGGACAGCGCATCAGTGTAGTCGTCTTCATCGAGCACGCTGGCCGGTCTCTTGATTTTCTTGATGGGTGGTGGCGGTGGCATCAGGGCAGCATCTGCCAGGGGCCGCTTGGCCACAGCGGTCGAGGGGACAGCCATCGAGGTGGCGTCAGTACTTAATACATGCACCCAGAAGTCGGTTATACAGAGCAAATGAGTGGTATGGCCTGAACAGACGTATGCCAAGAGATTAGTCAGCATGACTGACTCATGGCCACGTGTTATGCATAACCTTCTGACTCGAAGCCCAGACAAACGGCTCGTCGCTGATTGGCCGGCGCCGCCACCACTCAATTGTCGCGGCATCGTGGACTATTTCGCTTCATCAGCACCACAATGTCGGCCGCAGCAGCAGCAGCCGCGGCGACGGCGACGCGGACAGCGCAGTCGGCACGTCATGTCCTGCGGCACAGCAGACGCAGCAATGTGTGGCAGAGGGCTGGCCTCGCCACTGCCGCGCCGCCGGTGACGCAGAACGCCACCGGTGCGCGCGGACCGACGGCAATGGTCTTCCTCAACATGGGCGGCCCCTCCACCACTGACGAGGTGGGCGACTTCCTCACCCGTCTGTTTGCCGACGGCGACCTGATTCCGCTGGGCCGCCTGCAGCCATACCTTGGCCCACTGATTTCGAAGCGACGGACACCCAAAATCCAGAAACAGTACGCAGAGATTGGCGGCGGGTCGCCCATCCGCAAATGGTCGGAGTACCAGTGCGAAGAGATGTGTCGTATTCTCGACAGGACAAACCCAGAGACGGCACCGCACAGGCCCTACGTCATGTTCCGCTACGCCAATCCCCTGACCGAAGACACATATGCACGCATGCTGGCGGATGGCTTTGGCAACGGCCGCGGCGGCCGCGCCGTTGCCTTCACACAATATCCGCAGTACTCGTGCTCGACTACGGGCAGCTCGCTGAACGAGCTATGGAAATGGCGCAACAGACTCGAGGGCAAGCGAGCAACGGCGGCAGAGGACAACGCGGCCGGTGCGATTACGTGGACTGTCATCGATCGCTGGCCCGCCCATGCCGGCCTAGTGAATGCGTTTGCCCACAACATCGAGGCCAAACTGGCAGAATACGACGAAGCCGAACGCAAAGACGTCGTCCTGCTCTTCTCCGCCCACAGTTTGCCCATGAGCGTCGTCAACCGCGGGGACCCGTATCCGGCCGAGGTGGCGGCCACCGTCTACGCCGTCATGCGCAGACTCGACTTCTCCAATCCGTACCGGCTATGCTGGCAGTCTCAAGTCGGCCCATCAGCCTGGCTAGGTGCACAAACCAGCAACACGGTCAAGGAGTACGTTGGCCGTGGCCAGCACAACCTCATCCTGGTGCCCATCGCCTTCACCAGCGACCACATTGAAACGCTATATGAGATCGACAAGGAAGTCATGCACCAGGACGCTCACGGCCATCCCGGCGTCAAGCGCGCCGACAGTCTAAATGGCAGTCCCATCTTCATTAAAGCACTGGCCGACATCGCTTCCGAGCATCTGCGCAGCGGCCAAGCCTGTTCACGACAAATGGGCCTGCGCTGCCAGGGCTGCCGCAGTGAGAGATGCCTGGAGCAGAAGAAGTTCTTCGCCGGCGAGCAGTCTCGTCTCTTGCCTGCCATCAGGTAGAAGGAAGAAGCGACAGCGGGCCGCCAGGCAACCGCCATTGTCTCTCCTCCGCATATCACATGCCTGCCGTTCTCCCCCTTAGCACACATGCTAGGGGCGGTCGAGTCCGGGCCCCAAAAGCGGTAGATGTAAAAGTAACTAGCTATAATATCGTATGAGCAAGCTGATAAAGGTTTAGCTCAATCGCAAAGCTCCGATTAGGACGTCTCAACGGACGTATTTCCAACATGTGATCCGATCCGGCAGGGCAGGAGCCGGCTAAAACCAACGGCCCCTACGCGCCTTGATTGGCTAGAATGGCCTTGACATCGGCAACAAAAGGCAGGCAAACACCATTTCTTTCCTTCTGCAGTCAGTCCATCACATGTCCCAATTCAGTGTCACCAGGTGCCTTCGAATAATTAGTCTGGCGTCTCGTCAAGTTAACTGTACATAACTTAGTCCGTCTTCGCCCCCTGGTTTTTTCATTCTTCCCACCCCTGCCAAGCATACCAGACCAACACCAAGAACAACACCAAAACTCCAACAATAGCAACAACAATAACAGCAACACCACCCCTATCACTGCTGAAAACAACAACACCACCAACAACACCAACAACAATGGGCTCAATCCTCCTCAACCCCAAACTGCTCGTCATCATCACCTTCCTAGCTCCAGTCCTATACCAAGCGGACAGAGACTGGGTAGACAAGCAATACATATTCTCACCAGAGAAGCTGCAGACCATCTCGCAAACGGCCATCGCCGCCGCCGCAGCCGCCGCACAAAGCGATTCCGCATCTTCCAGCGCCAACACCACCGCCGTGCTGCTGTCCAGCATCCACAGCGCGCTGCGCGACGAATACGGCAGCGCCATCGTGCCCAGCCTGAGCGCAGACGACTGGTTCTTCAACAACGCCGGCGGCGCCATGGGCAACATGATCATCCTGCACGCCTCGCTGACCGAGTACCTGATCTTCTTCGGCACGCCCTTGCAGACCCAGGGTCACTCGGGCGTGCACCTGGCCGACGACTACTTCACCATTCTCGAGGGCGAGCAGCACACCGCGCATCCGAACTCGCTCGATCCCATCATTTACCGTGCCGGTGAGCAAAACCATCTGCGCCGCGGCGACGCCATTCACTACGTCATGCCGGACAAGTGCTTCGCCTTGGAGCTTGCCCAGGGCTGGATTCCCGCCATGCTGCCCTTTGGCCTCGCCGATACCTTCACCAGCACCTTTGACTTTGCTAATTTGTGGAAGACGGTTCGCTTGACTGTCACCAGGATGGCCGAGCAGGTTACGCGAGGGAAGTTCTGACAAGGAAGAAACGGGATAAAGTTCAAGTTAGCCTTTTTTTAAAGCCCTTTTTTAAAGCCTTTTTTTGTTCCCGTCCTCATCAGATAGATAACTGGACCCCACGACATAGGAAGCTAATTTCATCTACCTTTGTACCAACACCACGCCATAAAATAAAACTAAAAAGCAAACTTGTTCAGCTGTCCAATTAACATCTTACGAAAGACACACATCTATCTCACCCATCGTCATTGCAAACTACTTACGCCTAGTCCCATGTACATGATGACCCCGCTGACAATTTCATCGCTTGCATTGGGCGGCCAAATTGTCACCGGCTGTCTATGCACATGTCCTAACCACACCAAGTCATCTCCATCCAAAATCAAGATTTCCATCCTTGTTTCCATGCACTTTCGTTACCTGCTCCCCCATTAATAATCTTCACCTGTAGTTCCTGCACCTGACTTACAATCTTGAGCCATGGATGACCTTATAGTCAACGACGAGTTCACGACCACCATCGTTGATCACCAACGCTCGCACGCTACCACAGCCATCGGCAAATGCACGCTCAATTTTGGAGAAGAGCCCTCCGTTGTCAATCACTGGAAGACCCTGCTTGACATCACCGCTCTCCGTCAAGCACACCAGAAGGCCGTCTTGGCGGATGTCCAGGATTCGGTACTGCTTGAACACAGGGCCCAGCATGCTCTGCACATACACAGATGATTCCGGGTTGCTGTCGAAGCTGCTCTCTTCCTGCAACTTCTTGGTGAACAGGTCCACACCCAGGAAGCGATACTGCCCAGTAGATGAAGAGATGCTGATTCGGATCACCTCGCATGGCCGGCCTTGAAGGATGAGCAAGTCTCCGATGCGGACGAAGTGGCACGGAATAGTGATCGTATCCAGAGAGTCGCGGCCGGATCGACGAGGAGCGACGAAACGAACCTGCTCTGTAATACCCTCTCGAACGCGTCTTGGTCCAGTCACCTCTACATCCACGCCTCCGCCTCGCACTTCGTCAATACGACGACGTGGAGGATCGAATGGGTGCAAGACACGGTCCGCAGCCCGCTCCACACCGCGGCGGAAGCTGTGGTATTGACCGTCGTCGTCGTAGTAACCCATGTCTCTCTTTGGGATGTCGGTGTCGACTTGGATGTCTGTTCCTGGCCGGCGGCGCTCGTACTCTACGTCCACGGCAGGCCTGAGACGACGGCGATAGTCTTGCTCGGTTACGTCGATCTGATCCTGAACGACCTGCTCGTACTTCTGGCGCTGATCGTAGCCCACGTCAACGTCTGCACGTCGTCCTGGTCCACCAACGTCGATATCAACCTGGTTGTCAAACGGAACACCACGTCGGTCTCGGTATCTGATAACCTTGTTAGTCATGCTGCAGACTCCGGGCAACGCACACATTACCTGTCGCGAGTGATCTCTACTTCAGGGTAACGATCGTCTCTGTCGACACGATCCTGGTCTTGGTAGATGTTGACGTCTTCACGGTCTTGGCGACGGTCGTCTCGGATGTTGATATCGTAATCTTGCTTTGAATATCGAGTATCTTCCCGTCCGACACGACCACCTGTAGTTACTTGAGCGTCTCCCCCGACCCTATAATCGGCAGTCTGGTCCGAAGTCACCTCACTTCGATATGTAGACGGGAAGATACTGATAGGAATTGGGACGCGGGCGTCAAAGTCCAGATTGCCAGACTTGAAGGCGTCTCAAACTCTCTTCCACCGAGGCAGTCGAGAGTCGAGACTGACTTAGGGAAAGGTCTTCTGGCAATGAAGACTGGGGTAGTAGAACAGCGCCGAAGCTGGGGCTTGAGCACTCCCGGCACTGCTTCAAAGGCTGGTCAGATGATAAATAAAGACGTGCTTGGATTGGATTTTGATGGTGAAATGAGAAATCAGGAGAGAGGAATGGGAGAATGTAAGAAGAGAAAGGAGGTTGGGCAGGGGCTCTTGCAATAAGAGACGTGGCAGGGGCCCAAGACGCCCGAGCTCCACTCATTAAATTTGTGAAAACAAGACAACGCGTTGCGTTGTCCCGGCAACTGGGGCTTAGCGCCAATTGTATTTCTTGTTCGAGTTTAACCGGCCGTGCTTAGCACCAACCACCTCGGCACACGTGAACATACCCTCCGAACAAGTGTCAAGTGTGGCAGGGTGGGTGTCTTTCATCAGATGATGTCAAACCCGTGGGACACGATGTCTTTCCCGGTCCCCAATGTCTGACAGCACTCTGCCCAAGGCCTTGGCTGCATGTGTGACACGCTCCCCGATTGGCCACACCCAGTTAGCGCCGTAAGACACGCCCACTACTACACTGCGAGTTAGTCAAGCTTTTGTCTTTTAAAACTGCCAGTAGCAGTACACAGCGTCCTGTTCGATCACGGCTATGCACCCTGTCTTCCAAGTTCCTGCTCTAACACATGCAACGCCATGCCATGAATCCGCTCTATCGTGATGCATGGGAATAAGTTTATTCCATGCCAGCCGTGCGCAAGCGCGTCCTTGCAGATGGACACGAGAGGCTGGGACCAATTTGATCTCACATTCACTCTATCACCAAATGCCAGCAGAATGTCTGCGGCTACTCTGCGTCTCGCTGCATGTCCAGAATCCTTGTGTGGCCTTTGCTAGAGTGCACAAGCTAATGTCGCTGCACGCAATTCCATTCGTACTGCACCAAGTTAGCATCTCCTCACCGCTATCGGAAGCCACAGCACTTACCACCTTGCCATCCTCATCCCCAGTGTACAGCGTCTGCGGCATAGGTAGGATACAGCTTATTGCAGCGCTGACATTGCCTCCATCTCCCCGTGTCTGGTCGGTATGGTTGAGCTGTCTGATCAACTCTAGTTCGAACCGCCCATCCCGCACCGTCTTACTCCACACCTTGACCACTCCGCGTCGGTGTCCCGTGAAGAGGATGTCTCGCTCCAGCCACTCGTTTCCAGCCCCTTCGTAGCAAGCGCAACAAACTATGTCTCCGCCGCCCGCGTCACCTACATCTTGCTTCAGGAGCAGTTCACCATTGATCGTGTACATGCTGACGAAACTTCCATGGCACAAGACCAGGTTTCCCGTCACGTCGTTGATCCACGCACATTCCACTTCAAGCCCATCTTCAATCTTGCGCACAAACTCACATCTGTTCATATCCCAAAGCATCAGCTCGCCAGATGTTGACGCTGACAGGAGTGCATTGAATGATCGTGAAATAGCAAGCACATGCACCGGCCGTCGATGACCGAACAAGGTTGCTCGAGGTTGGATGTCCACAGACTTGCTTGTGCTCGTCACCGACCATACAGCCACAGTGCAGTCTGTCCCCGATGTTATGAGCGTCTTCGAGTCGGCGAAGAGGGCGGATGATAGTTGGCCAATGTGCACATGCTCGAACAACCCGATTTGCTTCCGGCTGTCGGCAGAATAGAACCGTAAGCTGTTATCAGAGAAGCCCCATTCCATGTAGTTCTCGTAGTGTGGAGGTATGTTGAGTCTGAATGCGCCAGAACATAACAGCTTGTCTGCCTTCCATGAATACACCATCGACGCCACTCTCTCACCACTCTCAAGCAATGTTGATGGCAGACGCGTCAATGACTCGGCGGCTGAGTCTAGTCGCTTGTACTTGTGGTTGACGTTCTCCCTCACAGGATGCGGCTTTTGAAACACTTGATATGGTGTCTGACCAAAATTATGAATGATCCCAATGGTGGCAAGTCGCTCGACAGGATCGGTTATGGCGTCGAGATCCCTCGCGCCTTGATACGACAGATGGTGAAACACGTTGACTGACTCGATTGCCGCTTCTCCCTTCTGCTTGCAGCCAAAGACAAGATCGATCCAGTAGTGGAGATGCCGACTGACATACGCGCTTTCCAAGGCCTCACGATTCTTCGCGATGAAGATTTTAGGATCGCCCTTGGCCCATGGTGGAAGCTCAACGTTTCCAATCGACTTGGTTGAATTCTGACGCGAGCCAAAATCGTAGCTATTGATGTTGGTCAAGAATTCAGGTAAATAGAAGAACTCGGGGGTCAGCTCGCGAACATCCGTCATGTTAATGCGAGATGCCGATCTCCACGCTTGTTCGATCGAGAAGAACATCCGATCAGGATGGTCAAATGTACCCCCCTGTAAGAGTAGGTACGATTTCACGAATGGCTGCAATCGTATCAGAAACGACGTGACGATCATAGCAGAGGAGTAGTGAGTGCCATAGTGAAATGCCGGCGTCTCCTCGTCACTCATCTCCGCAAACGTGTGGTAACGTTCGCGGAACTCAGCCTCGCGTGCCGACGTTTGACATCCCATAGGCTTTGCCAGGTTACGAAAAGTCGCGGGATTGTCGAAATCAAGTTCTTCACTGGTGTAGTCAGCAATGACCCACGGAAAGACGGGGTACTGGGTTAAGTCGTTGTATGTCCGGCCGGCCAAGGTATTGATCAGCATCAAGTAGTGGAAGTTGGATAATTCGCCCTTTTGCCATTTCTTTGTCGCTGATAGTGCTGCACTCTGTCCAAAGACATTCGCGAACTTTGATCCAAGGCCCTGCGGTTCGTCATCGACCGACTTCAAGGTCTCATATCGCCAAGATGCTTCGGATTGTGGCCGGTCTGAAGATCCATACGTAGGTGCTCGTGCGGAAATCAGATAGTGCAGCTCATTCCGAGCTTGAGGAGAAGTGACTGTCAGCAGATAGCTTCGGCCATCAGCGAAGAATATCTCGATCGCCACATCGCGGAAGAGAAAGCGTCTTTTCGAGATGCTGATAACATCTGACCATTTCCAGCTCCTGGTCTCATGTTCCTCATCCCGAGTGACGGCTTTCCGAACCTCAACATCGCGACCCGAGATCATTCGAATGTACGAGTCTCGCTCCTCTTTTGGCGCTTGCCAAACATTGACGATTTCGCCGTCAGCTCGTTGAAAGAAGTTGTCGATCAGATAGAGGTAGTCTTTTCCTAGAATGAGGAGACCTTCCACAGCCTCAAGCCCAAGGATGCGCGATATGTTGGCGACATGCTTCACTTGATCTCCACGGTGCAGGCTGCGCATTACCTTCCTGTTCTTATCTTCAAACTCAGCATTCATCTCGTTGGGGTCTTCTATGAGTTCAAAGCTGTCGTCGGCTTCTTCAGCCTTCACTGCTTCGCCACTATCTTGAACATCAGGGAAAGGCTCGCTAGTGTGATCAATCTGTTTCGGGGATTCCGGACCAGACTGCGCACCTCCAGGCGTCACCCCAACGGCTTCAGCACTCGTCATCCGCAAGTTCTTTGTGTCTATTTGGAGGACAAGAGTCTCGGTGCCTTTACGTCTTGGAGTCTGTGCTTGGGTCTGCTTCGTGAAGTCTTCGCGTATGCGCATTCGCATACGATTGCGACCTTCGGTCTGATCTAGTCGCCACCTACGCGGCCGTGATTCCTCGAACACGCCTCCTGGTCGAGTCAAGTCTCGCTGCATGCGCATGAAAGACTGCTCTGTGAAATTGGTGTCATCCTGTTGGTCTTGGAGGAGTCTTTGATGCTTAAGATATTCGGATGAATAGATATTGGCAGTCCAATGATCAAAAGTGACCTCATGTCGTCGAATCAGCTCGGCCCGATCACTCTCTTCGCGCGCCCATTGTTTTAGCCTTTCGCGTCTTCTAGAGATCCTCGTCCTTGAGCTCTCTTCTGTCTTCTTGTTCTCCTCGTTGACGAACGCGTCCCATGCCTTCGAGAGGGTCCGTGGGAAGAGCGAGTCCAAATCTTGGCGGTGCTCGTCGATCCAATATAAAAAGGTTTCATTGTCAAGTTCGACAAGCTTCTCAAATCGATCGACTAAGTGTTTCTGTTCCGCTGTGTCTGCTTGTCCCAGTATGGCTGCGGCTTCCGCCGGTTTCTGAACTAGAATTATTCGCCAGAGATTAGCGGCTGTGTTTCTGATTGCATCAGTGGAAGACAGTAAGCTTGCGTAGAGTAAGTAGCATACTAATGGCAGATATGAAGACTGATTCTCCTCTGCGGCAAGCATGACAGTCTGCCAGTATGTTAGCTTCTCTAGGAAGGCCAAGGAAGCACCATCATCTATCTGAGAAAGGCCAAGCAGGACGGTCCGAAAAACCACCCCACGAATGACTGAGATCGCTTGAGAACACAATCGAACACTTTTGATAGTAGCGATGTCTGGTCGTTGGAGGTACTCAAGGACAGACCCAGCTAGGTCTAAGACTGACTCGGCCCCGCCAATGAACCATCCTTCGAAGAGAGCCTCTCCAAGGTGCGAAATGAATCTAGCCACATTGCTAAGAACTTTGGGTTCTGTAAGCAGTCGTTGATTCAAAGCCAGATGATTCGACAGCTGCGATACAGTATTACGCAAAGTCCATGACTCGAAGTATGACTGATGCTCGACGAAGCCCGGAGGTGTTCGCAGAAATAGTCCCAGCCCTGGAAAGTCTTTACGGACAACGATCTGGTCGATGAATACTGTAATAACAATTTCGAGTAAGCTTTGTACGATAGAATGGCCAACATTTAGTTCTGGCAGGGCGGAAACTGGTGAGATCGGCGAGATTGAGTATTGCATTTGGGATTGCACAGACGTTTGATGGTCGAGACTTTGTGTTACCAGGACAAAGGATGAGGTACGGCGCAAAGGCTTGACTCTCAGTGAGGGCTGAGAAGAGTCGTTACGAGTCGATCGGATCACAGGCGGAGCGGCTGATAATGGCTGAACGACAACGTCATCACCATCAAATGTCAGCATCGAATCTCGAGCTTCTAGCTCCGTGACTGCATCGACCATATCGGACCCAACCACGACTGGAAACAAAACATATAACAGGTCCTGAACGTAGGACGAGGTTGGGGCAAATCCTCGGAACTTAGGAGACTTCTCATGTAAATCTGCAATAAAGCGAATGACGGTGTTGAACGTTTCAACATTCTGAGTGGTAACAATAGTAAGAAGGGGGTTCGGAGGAGCCATTGTTGACATTGACAGCCGCTGAGGCGTAGAGGACCCGGAGAGAGCCTCCTGTGGAGGAGCTAATGTTGAAGTTTTCTCGTGCTGCTTGGACGATACGATTGTCTTGAGGCCACTCTGGAGCATTCCGGCGATAACTTCCATCATATCAGGGTAGAGGACAGATAGTTCCTTCTTGGAATTGAAGAGCTCAAGCAATCCAAAGAGATTGAATGTACGATCGAGATCAAGCTTTGCAATATCAACGCCAAAGAGGATTGCGAAACAGCATGGCCAGAGAGCGGGTATATGCCACCAACGTTTCAATCTATGACACATAATGGTGAAGCCGCCAGTCTTGTCTTTGAACTTTCTGACATATGCCTCGCCATGGGCCACCAGAAGTCTAGAAAGGATCCTCATTGAGAGAACGACAACCTCTGGCGACGTCTCCGACAAGAGGTAGAGCAGCCACTTGTTCGTCACAGTTTTCGCGAACCTCTTTATCATGCCAGTATCCTGGCTCTCGCAGAGAAAGTCTGAGTACAGTCGAAGGACTTCAACGCCAATCTCAAAATGAGGCAAGAAAAGATTGGGATCGTCTGAGTGATTAGTTGAGCTTGCGCTCGAAGTGTATCGTGGCCGAGCCTCCCGTTTGGTGCTTTTCCTGGTGGGGAGTGTGATGTTCCGTTTGTTGACAGCAAATGTGATGAACAGAGCTAGAGATCGCAACAGTTCGGCTGACATCGAAGTCGGTAGCAGAAGTCTGAAGGTGTCGGTATAGAACGATATTGAAGTTTTCGAAACGGGCTCTGATTTCAGTGCCTCAAGAAGCCGTCGCAAAACACGCATTCTGGAAAGTCGCCTCAGATTGAAACGAGAATGCAAACTGGTAGAGCCAAAGATGATAAATTGCTTGAAGTAGAGTTCCTGCACCGGTCGCGGCCCACAACGCCAGATGTTGGTGTCGATCAAGAGGGCTTTGTAAGCCATGGGATTGTTGATCACTGACTGCTCAGGATGCTTCTCATCGAGGCCAATGAAACTCAGAATCGATGTCAAGATGCGGAGAGACATTTCAGCCTTGTCAAGGGATGGAGTGGGAAGCAGTATGTTTGGCGTTGGCAAGTCCGTGTTAGAGGGAGTGGTTGACATTTTCTCACGCAGAAGCATTGCCAGAATTTCGTAGCCTCTATCACGCTCCATAACTTCGCTATTACGCCAGCTCGACTCAACGGTGGCTAGTAGAATGTCGACTGCAATAACCAGGCCTTCTGTCGTCCCAGCTTGGCAGACAAGACTCAGTCCGAGGGGAGCACACCCTGCTAGTTGCCATACTGTGTTATCAAACGGCTGTGGCACGTCCACTATCGGGTTTCCCATGAGCATGGCTACGCCTCGAGCTTGTGTAAGAGCATCATTGATTGCAGGAATGGCACCATTAATGGCGACAGCGTTTGCGCCCGTCCGGGTGTATGTCACAAGGTTCTTGGCAGCTCGTTTTGAGAGGCATTTAACGAGCTGGCTCTCGTCTATGTTATTACGATCGTCACTGTCGAGGACAGAGGCCGGTGAGATATTGATAAGAATCCCATCTTCTCGGATGAGGTTGCTTGCTTTCTGGCGAATGGCCAAGATCAGATCGGAATAGTCCTCCTTTCCAGCGTGAAGGAGTTCGTTGCGCATGTTCAGGGCCGCTGAAGCCTTGTATGTTTGAAAAGAGCCTAAGCAGTCCTGGAAGTTGCCGTGATAGCGTGGGCCAAGGTGATAGAAAACGATCATGAGATCATCACTTAGAGCGTCAGCAAAGAGTGAAGCAGATGCCAGCGACCATTTAGAATGACATGGAACGGCTGCAGTGCCTGGGGAGAGATCCTGAGGCGTACCAAAGAAGGCTTGGACCTTGCCATATCTCTGAGTGCGGTCTGTCGGAGCAAGTGCTGGGTAATTGACCTTTTGTTGCTCCATAAATTCGCCGTCCACGTACAACAAAGCTCGAGGGGACGAAGTTGTTTTTTGGCGTCGATGGACAATGGCTATATGGTACCATTTTCCAGTTTCAAAAGCAATTGATTTGAACCTGACGCTGGGCCGGGCTCCTTGAATCGCAGTCTGAAGGATCATCTGACGGGTATCTCTTTCAAGATAGACTAGCACAAAACAGGTTTGTGACTGATCGAAGGCGCCAAAGAGGGTGGTATGAGCACGAGGGTCGAAGTCATCGAATCGGGCCCAAAGAGTCAAAGTGTAACCAGGGCCGTCGGTGGGAGGGAATTGCCGTCCGAGAGAGGCTAATTCAACGGAAGAGTAAGTGTATAAGGAGAGATCAAATCGAATACTGGCAGTAGACTGGGAGTGACCAATGGCCTGAAGCAGAAAGCCAGCTGCCTCGTTATTGGAGCGGGCGTGAACGAAGAGATTTCCAGCTTCCTCGAGATCTGATACTCCTTCCTGGTAAAGGAGTAAGGCAGTCTCGCGGTAGAAGGCCCTCTCACTCTCGGGTCGCTTGGGATCGAACAGAAGGGGCAGTATGGCGGCCGATAAACCACTGGTCTGAGCAGAAACGAGATTGTGTCTGGACTTTGCCACCAGAAGTCGCAAACTTAGGGGGATGGCAAGACGGAGCACGGAATCTCCAAGGCCGTCTGCCGAAGCCCAGATATTTACCAGCAGGACAAGGAATTCTGGCGACGGTAATTGAGCAGCATTTCCGATGGATTTTCTCAGAGACTGTTCCACAGTCTGAACAATTGCACCATCTGTCGAGGACGCGATTTTGTCCAGTCGACCATGAACTGACTTCCCAGCCAACGTATACAAATTTGCAGCTGTCTCATCGCTAGTGGCAGCTGCGAACAGGAGGCCAAAAAACTGCTCAACATGTTGACTGACTGGGCCACGCCGCAACAAAGCCTGAAAGCCTTTACTCAGCGAGCGACGCAAGCTATCCCATCCGCTCCCATTTATCTTGGCTCGAAAATATCGTTGATTGCCGGCGTGTCCCTCAAGCGATGCTGCAAGGATACCAATCAACTGGTACAACAGCTGCAAAAACGGCTTGGACGTGTTTGCCGAGTCGTCATCCAAACAGAGACTCACCAGTGATTCTACCAGATCCAGCAGAACGGCATACCCGCCGACGCGCCGGAAAGCGCCTTTTGAAGAATGCAAATCACCGTTGTCCTGCAGCACATGCTTCAGCTCCTGAAGAATGGTGGATTGTTCGAACCAGCGAACCAGGGCGCCGCAGGAAATTGTGTCGGCGCGTCCAAGGCCGTCTACAAGCGACGATATCTCCAAATCCCGAGGTTCTGCAACTGACGCTGTCGACACAGCTCGAATACGGATGCTTCCAGGCACGTTCATCTTGTTCACACCGCCAGCTTCTCGCCCAGAGAACCGCTGGTTGCTGGATGTAGCAAGGGGGTCATGTGGAAAGTAAGCCAGAAGACTTCATGGGAGGGGTTGGGGCCACAAAAGGCCGATGACCGGGAAACAGTGTGGTCTGAGTGAGGTGTTCAAAAAGGCATTTTGTTTGCAGCTGAAGGGATAATACTTGACTGCGCTGAGGAGCTGAGTGCAGCCAATCCTCCCTCCTAGGCTGAGTAATGTGCTCACTAGTTCTATCAGGTCAAATACGGGGTATCTGCCACAGACTCGATAGCCACAGATTGGATAGCCACAGGCTGCTGCTCGCGTGAGATGGAGCGGTGTGGCCTTCCACAGCCGACGGGGTGCCTCAGCGTCCCTGTATTTTGATGGCCGTTATTACCGCCTAATTCCGGTGCCAAGAAATCGACGCCTCTACTGTGGCTTCGTGACCAGCTGTCTGCCCGCGCTAGGCCACATCCGGGCAACTGTGTCACCCGTTGCTGCGGAGGCCTTTTGGCAGTCCGCCCGACCTGAGGCCGAAGCTTATCAGGAAGCGTCATCTGTACCCGCGACTGCATCATTCCAACCCCGTTGGCGGTGCCTGACCTGCTATCATCTGCTCGCTGACTCTTCTATCTCTACTTTTCATCCATCTATTCAACTGATCAACTGGTCTATCTCTTATTCATTGTTTGTTAGTCGGGTCTTGCTTGCACTGGGGTGGTGTCTCGTCATCTAGCCGCTGAACCTGCCGTTGTTTGCCTATCTGCCTGCTCCTAACCGCCACCATGAAGACTGTCGCCTTATCGGCTCTGCCACTGCTGGCTGCTGGCACGCCTATGATCATTGACTCCATCAACGCTGACTCAGCTCCTCTGACGACTGCGCTCAACGCAAAAGAGGTGCCTGACTCATACATGGTCATCTTCAAGGACCATGTCACCGAGGCTGCTGCCGGTGCCCACCACAACTGGGTCCAGTCCATCCATAGTGAGGTGTCGTCGGTCAAGATGGAGCTCCGCAAGAGGAGCCAGACTCCTATCCAGGACACCATCTACCAGGGCCTGAAGCACGTCTACAGCATGCCCGGCCTCAAGGGCTACTCGGGCCACTTTGACGAGGATGTGATTGAGCAGGTTCGCAAGCACCGAGATGTAAGTTGTGTCCTTTGATTAAGCCTCCTTCTTAAATGCACTCGAGATCATGCGTAAAAGCTCAATGTTAATGCTCTGATTTGGACAAACACGGCCTCATCGACCACGTGACCTTATCATGTCATGTTCCGTCGTACCACGTGCTCACATACTCTCTCAGGTTGCCTACATCGAGAAGGACTCGGAAGTCCAGATCCAGCCTGCCATTATCGACACGACCCAACTGGGCTCCCTCAAATCCAGCTCTCCAGAACTTGAGAGAAATGCTCCATGGGGCCTTGCCCGCATCTCTCACAGGGACAGCCTTGGCTTCGGCACCTTCAACAAGTACCTCTACACCGTGGATGGTGGCGAAGGTGTCGATGCCTATGTGATTGACACTGGCACCAACATTGACCATGTCGACTTCGAAGGCCGTGCCATCTGGGGTAAGACTGTCCCTACTGGAGATGAAGATATCGACGGCAATGGCCATGGCACGCACTGCTCTGGCACAGTTGCCGGCAAGAAATTCGGTGTTGCAAAGAAGGCCAACGTCTACGCCGTCAAGGTGCTCAGGTCCAACGGCAGTGGCACCATGTCGGACGTTGTCAAGGGTGTTGAGTGGGCTGCTACGGCCCATGCTGAGTCTGTGAAAGCGGCCAAGGCGGGTAAGAAGAAGGGCTTCAAGGGATCAGTTGCCAACATGAGCTTGGGTGGTGGCAAGTCCACTACTCTTGATCTGGCCGTCAACGCAGCTGTTGATGCTGGCATCCACTTCGCTGTCGCTGCAGGTAACGATAACGCTGACTCGTGCAACTACTCGCCGGCCGCGGCCAAGAACGCCGTCACTGTCGGTGCCTCGACTCTTGCTGATGAACGTGCTTACTTCTCCAACTATGGCACGTGCAATGATATCTTTGCCCCCGGCCTCAACATCCTTTCCACCTGGATTGGCAGCAAGTATGCTACCAACGTCATCTCCGGAACTTCGATGGCTTCTCCCCACTTGGCCGGTCTCCTTGCCTACTTGCTCTCTCTCCAACCAGCTAGCGATTCCGCCTACGCCGTGGCTGCCATTACTCCTAAAGAGCTCAAGGCCAACATCATCTCCATTGCTACCAAGGATGCCCTTGAGGATGTTCCCGAGGATACGGTCAATATCCTTGCCTGGAACGGCGCTGGCGAGTCCAACTTTACAAAGATTATTGACGATGGTGGCTACACCGTCAAGAAGTACTAGATGTGCCTAGGCCGAGGCTTCGTCATGGCTCAACGGGTAGCGAGGCTTTTACCGATGGTTGTGTTGGAGGCGTTCTTCGCATGGCTCCATGCGATTTTGCATCTTGAGGGTTGCGAAGCTGGTGGACAAGCTGTGGGCTCTGCATACAGTATCATCTAGACACATAGGTCTTGAATGTAGTTGCTGTACTAGGGATAGTGCGACAATGTCACGTGTGTGTTAGTGTCTAGTGCCGTACTGGTAATTAAGGCTGATGCCGCACATCAATGCACCAACCAATCAAAATTCTTCTGCGCTAAGACGCGTTCTCACGCGTAAAGTGCTCACTCATACTAGTATAACTGGCTGCTTAGCGAATATTCCATGCAGTTCCACAATATTATATAGCCCAACATTGTGTGAAGCACTGTGCTCAAGAAAGACTTTGTAGGGCCCCAATGCCCAAAAGGAAGCAGACAGGCGCCCAAGCGGCTCTCGAGACGCCCTCAAAGCGACCACGTCGACAGCCCACGAACACTAGAGAACCCAATGATCAGGCCCAACAATCGGCCCTAAATTCACTGTCGACTCCCGAAAAGAAAATTGGCTTCCCCCACAAGCACAGAATTACACCCGCCAGTGGCCCTGATCGCAGCGGGAATGAAAGGCCTAATGGCAAGACATTGTTTGCAACCCCTCGGAAGGCGGCCAAACGCACCACAGAAACACCGTCAAAGAAGCGAGCAGATCAGTCTGCTAAACGAAAGAGTGCCAGTCTTCTCGCTGCCAGGCTTTCTGAAGACGACTGGGATGGTGGAAATGCGCTTGCAGAGGCCATCCTCGAAGCAGAAGACGTGGACGGCCCACCAATCGAAGGGGAGGGACAGGCGGCCGACTCAACAACGCTAGCAACACCCAAGCGAGGCCGTGGCAGGCCCAAAGGCTCGAGAAATAGGCGGTCGCCTACTCCCGAGGGTGACATCGCCCCAGAAGAGAGGTATTTCTTCCAGAATCGCACGGGGCCGTCCCATATCTCGGATAACGTGTTCTCTTCGGTCAAGCTGCTCACGCATGATGAATACTTCGAGCAGGCCAGAATGGCAAAAGATGGCCATACGGTAGAGAAGGAATATCTCATGAAGCTGCACCGACGCTCGTTCTCCCAATGGAAGCTTGAAATGAATGAAGGATACAGCATCTGTCTCTATGGATACGGCAGCAAGCGACTCCTCACAACAAGATTTGCGGAATGGCTGCATGCAAGATCGAAACCAGCACCGCGGGTTGTGATTGTGAATGGCTACACCGCCAAGTTGACGATCAGAAGCATCCTGAACACAATTGCTTCGATTGTAGTGGCAAATGACGAGAGCTTGAAGCTCAGTGGCCAGCCTCAGGAAATGCTTGACGCATTGCTGGCATACCTCTCGCGCCATCCGACCCTGCAACCCATTGTCGTCATGGTCAATTCAATCGACGCCGCTCCTCTAAGCAAGAATGGTGTTCAAGACATTCTCGCGCGCCTTGCCTCCCATGACCATGTTCATATTATCGTTACGGCAGATACTCCTTTTTTTCCCCTGCTCTGGAATTCGAGCTATCTTGACTTGTTCAACTTTGCATTCCACGACTGCACGACTTTCACGCCATATGACGCAGAGCTTCCCGTGGTTGACGAAGTCTACGATCTCCTAGGCCGCAAAGGACGTCGGATGGGAGGCAAGGAGGGCATCAAGTATGTGCTCAAATCTCTACCTCCGAATGCTCAGAACTTATATCAAATTCTTCTTGGAGAAATTTTGTCAATCTTAGTGGATGACAAGGGCGGCAATGCTGAAGAGGAAGATGGAGAAGAAGGTGGAGGCGGGGAAGAAGCGAATGGCAACGATGGTGCGCCCAAGAGAGCTCGCCATGGAGCAGACGAAGAAGTTGGAATAGAGTATAGATTGCTCTATCAGAAGGCTTCGGAAGAGTTCGTGGCGTCGAGCGACATGAACTTTAGATTTCTGCTCAAGGAGTTCCATGACCACCAGATGATCACTAGCAGGCGTGATGCAAGTGGGGCAGAATTGCTTTGCGTGCCGCTTGGAAGGGAGGAAATGCAAGCAGTGCTGGAAGACCTGGTCATCTCTTGATCGCTTTTGGATCAACTACTTTGGTCGAATATATGCATGGAAGACGATGCTGGCCAAGTGCAATCACCAGCCTCGGCCAGCCATCTTCTCTGCGGGAGCCATGCTGCTGCAGTTGATGCCTACCATCGCCTCTCCGAGACCCGCACTACACTCAGCCAGCACCTTCGCATCCTGATAGTGAGTCGTCGCCCTAACAATCGCCTTTGCCCTCTTGACCGCATTCCCAGACTTAAAAATACCACTGCCAACAAAGACACCATCACAGCCCAGCTGCATCATCAGGGCCGCATCGGCTGGAGTCGCAATCCCACCAGCTGCAAAGTTGACCACCGGCAGCCTACCAAGCTGGGCAGTCTGCTTCAGCAGCTCTGCACTGCAGCCGATTTCACGTGCAAGAGCTCTCAGCGCACCCTCACCTTCGGCCAAAGCAGCTTGAGCACGAGCAATATCCCTCTTTACCGTTCTCATGTGCTTGACTGCCTCGACTACATCGCCTGTTCCAGCCTCACCCTTGGTCCTGATCATTGCTGCCCCTTCAGCTATCCGCCTCAACGCCTCGCCCAGATTCCGGCAGCCACACACAAAGGGCACCTTGAAATCGTGCTTTTCCACATGAAACGTATTGTCAGCCGGCGTCAGCACCTCACTCTCGTCGATGTAATCAATGCCCAACGCCTCAAGAATCTGGCATTCGACAAAGTGTCCTATTCGGGCCTTGGCCATGACGGGAATTGTGACAGCAGCTTGAATCTCCTGGATGAGTTGCGGATCCGACATCCTTGCCACTCCTCCGTCCTTTCGAATATCGGCCGGGACTCGCTCGAGTGCCATGACGGCACAAGCACCCGCCTCCTCCGCAATGCGAGCTTGCTCTGCATTCACCACGTCCATGATGACGCCGCCTTTCAACATCTGGGCCAGGCCGGCCTTGACAGTGAAGGCGGAAGTCACAGAGGCCCCATTTGTGGTGCTGTTCGCGGTGGTGGCGTCTCCCATGGTAGTTAGTATATGAGCCGTGGACCTGGATATTGTGGTGGAATATCAGAAGCAAGGTCGGCTGGCCCTGAACTTGAATTATCGACCTTTTGTCAAAAAGATTGGAAGAGGTATTCAAGTTCAAGGTTGAACAAATTTCAAGACGCGAACTTTTTATGCCAAAACGAGCATAAACCGTATCTGATCCTAGGTGTTCGGCCCGCCACACTGCTCGTCTAGGCAGTGCGGTCCGCCCTATGATCACTTGATCTCTTATTACGGTAATTATTAGCTTATCAGAAGTCAATCGCCAATTACCCCACAATAATATCGAACACGCCCATATGCGGTGTCTAGTTTTTGGTCATTTCGATATTCGTACCCCATGCTCCCTGGCAACAATCGTAGGCACCCTCTGAGTTGTTGTTCTCCCACCAACCGAGGACCCAGACGTGGGGGGGGGATTGAGGGATAACTTAATCAACGCCAAAGTTTTCTTGGAACGGTGTTTGCCCGTCGCACGCTGCTATCAAGCATCAACGGCGAAGAGAACTACTGTTCTGAACTCCTCGCAGGGCCATGAAGGCCACTGGCTAGATGGCTTCTGGGTGTTTGGACCACAGCCAGCTCGCTGCCGCAAGTGTCGCTCCTCCCTCATCACCCCGGATTGACCTACCAGACTTGCCAGAGGATGTCATCCTCCTCGTCCTCCAGCACCTGCAAATCTGGGAAATCGTCCACTGCCAATGCGTCTCAAGAGCATGGAGCAAGACCTTTTCAAATGAAAGCTACCTAAAGACAGCGCTGAAGAGATACCCGGGCGCCCATGAAGTGCGAGCTCTTAATGCTCTGCATAGCCTTGCTCTACACTCAATTCAGTGGAAGGCCTTGGCCCAGTCAGTTGCGTCTCGCTACTATCATCTGTCTCATGGCAAGGTAAGAGACGTGTCTCATTTCAGCCTCTTTGCAGCAGAGCAAGTCGGTCAGTACTATCCGGTTGGGCAATGGGAACACCATGAATCACAGCCAAGTGGACGGCTTTATTACGAGAATGCTGCCCCTCATCTCGGCGGCATGCAGATCAAGCCTTACTTGTTTCGTCAGACTCTCTGGACGTACTCTGACGGCTTACTCGTCTTTGCTCCCGTTCCTGCCGATGAAGGCAGCAGAAACGAGTTCATGCTTTCCCTACTTGATCTCAGTACCTCCCAGCAGGTGCAAGTACCATTTTCAGTCTCCGACAAGATCGTCCGGAATATTCGTCTAACCGATCACATCCTGCTGATTGAATGGGCCGAACGCAATCCGTTTCATTCGCTAAATGATATGGAGCAAGTCAATCGCCACTTTGTGACGTGCTTCGATGTCAAATTCGATCAGTACAGCCTCTTATGGGTCGTCGAATTTCGATCCGAGTTCAAGATACATTTCCTAGGTCTTCCTCTCAATTCAAAAGACCGATTCCTCTCTACTCACAACGCAAAGCACTATGTCGTCTACTTTTTCCAGCCCAATCGTAGCATGTACACAGGCGGCGAGGAGAGGCCCATCGAGTCGTTATTCGTTTGGGATATTTCCAGGCCTTCTCCTTACTTGCCCTCTGCTGATCCATCAGGCGAGAACCGCCCTCCACCCGGATGTGGTCCCACAGTCGTCGCTCGCTTCCCATTCAACAGGCTCGATGAACTCGGAGTGCGCCAGCACAACCAGATCAAGCTCATGTCTCTAGGTATCGACTCCGAAGGATGTCATGTCATCTGGCGAGAGAACATCTGCGAAGCCGCATACGGATATTTTGATCCCGCCGAACGCGACTGGCGAGCAAAGACCACCATCTTTCCTTTTTTCGCACATGGTCCTCACCGATACAAACGACGGGAGGGCTACCTACCACCATATCGTGGCCATGCGAGTATGGAGAGCTGCGATATCGAGGTGCATGCAATCGAGAAGTGGTTCGTTCCTGTGATGGATGTGCTCGACAATGCTTCTGGTGTGAGATTTAGCCTCGTCGAGACCTGCTTCACCGGCCTGGGCGTGGAGCAGAGAATGGTAGTCAGAGTAAAGGTACCGTGCTTAGGTGAGAGTGGTGAGTATGTTATCTTGCGCGATGACGCTCTAGTAAAGGAGGTTACTGCCATGGGCCGAATCGCCGGGGATGAGCGATACCTGGTCGGCATGAACGACAATATGGAACTCGTCGTTTGCCGTTTCTGAGACAAATGATATACGTAGGATAGTAACAGCCACAATACTGCAAAATGCTGTTTGCTTATTTGGTAAATATGGTTTGATGTCCAAGCCCCAGGCAAACTTGTACTTAATCAAACTAGGGGTAACGGCCACCTCGCCAAGGCGAGGTGTGGCGACTCCAGCGGTCTGAAGTCCTGATTAAGCCGCTTTTCCTAAACAGACTTAGCTCACTTAGAAGGCTAAACAGGATATGAATTTCAAGATAGTATTATTCTGGTGTCTATTTGGGTATCAGATCGTAGTGTCGTAGTATCATAGCATCGTCAGATCATAGTGTTATAGCATTGTCAGATCATGGTATCATCATTCCGTAATATCAGTATTTCACAGCAAGATCAATGGAGCAAGACCTCTGGATAAATGATGTTCTCTGTTGTTGTAGATTCTGGTGGTAGTAGAAGAGATAGATTCGCTATATCTGTCACCCGGGAGAGTGCAACATATAGTGGACCATGTGTAAACGGTGGAATACATAAATCAACACCAACGTGGTTAAATGACTGGCCTTGAGACTTGTTGATTGTCATAGCAAGGCAGAGGCGAAGTGGAAACTGTGTCCTCCTTACTACATAAGATAGTTCACTGTCATGAATAGATCAATGACACACACATATATATTGGAACACCTGAATCTTGCAGCAGATTGCAAGATTCCCCATCTTTTTAGAGGGATTTGGGGCTCCCTCGGCCTACTGGTGTTCCAGGCATAACACTCTTGACCTAACTGAATAGTAGTGCGATCATTACCCTTATAGATATACTTGTGGATGTACTTGATAGCCTGTACAGAGGCGCAGACCTCAACGTTAATATGAGCTCTATACTTGCGAGAGAGGAATGGATTATATAGTATAACCCAGCGGTTATCAATGTTGATAGTCTCCCCACTTTGTAACTTAACAGGAATAGATCGCCTATCATTGCGCCGGCGGTATTCGGGATATCCATTGTTATGGACAATTGTCGTAGGGCAAAACCGCTTAGGGAAACGCTTGGAGTAGACAGAGGTGGAACCAGGGGTTTTCGCAACCATATATAGAGAAGACTTATTATGATAGCCACACAGTCTATGAACCATCATTCGGGTAATGATATTCGTGAGAACACCATCGGGATCATTCTCAGGTCGTGGTAGCTCAGCACAAACAAACCGATTGATAACGGCAGGGTCGAGTAGTTAGTCGCGGTCGTAGGGATTAAGAAAGAGGAGGAGATGTAGGTGTGGTAGACCATGTTTTTGGTACTTGATCATCCAAACGGAGCTATGGTATTAGCCAAAGACCTGCTCCCGTTTGAGATCCCGCAAGAGATAGACCAACTTCATATGGAATACACGGTATACCAGGTCAGGTCGATCAGTAGCTTGTTGCCCAGGCAATAGCTCGCGAGTAATCTCGTCCTATTTAGGATTAGCAGTGAATGTAATAAAGAGGCTAGGGCAACTGTACTGGCGTACAATAGCCATTGAATCTTGGAAACGCTGGCCAATAATGTGATCAACTAAGATCAAGTGGGTCTTGGCGAGGCCAGTGTTGGGATCGGTCGGGGTGGGTCGGCGGGCGTTGTAATCTCGATATCGAGTCGAGAGCCCTATCGGGTCGTCAGCCGAGACAATCAAGTCAATCAGAGAGTGATATATAGAAACGATCAATCGAAATGGCGAGAGAAAATGAAGTATATGGAAAGTCACGTGGGTCTTGGCGCGAGGGTGTGTTGCGATCGGTCGGTCGGCGTGTGTTGCAATTGATCCGTCGGTCGATCGGCGGGCTTCAAGATCGTCGAGATCAAGTCGAGAATCGAGACGGTCGGAGAGTGATATATAGAAATGAAGGAT